>ML660204.1:1630485-1929823 GCA_007570785.1 Antilocapra americana | reverse complement strand
TTTGGGGGGGGGGGCTCCAAAATCATTGCATATGGTGACTGCAGCCATAAAATTAAAAGACACTTACTCCTTGGAAGGAAAGTTATGACCAACCTAGACAGCATATTAAAAAGCAGAGACATTACTTTATCAACAAAGGTCTATCTAGTCAAAACTATGATTTTTCCAGTAGTCATGTATAGATGTAAGAGTTGGACCATAAAGAAGGCTGAACGCTGAAGAATTGATACTTTTGAAATGTGGTGTTGGAGAAGACTCTTGAGAGTCCCTTGGCCTGCAAGGAGATTCATCCAGTCCATCCTAAAGGGAATCAGTCCTGGGTGTTCATTGGAAGGACTGACGTTGAAGCTGAAACTCCAGTACTTTGGCCACCTGATGTGAAGAACTGATTTGTATGAAAAGACCCTGATGCTGGGAAAGATTGAAGGCAGGAGAAGGGGACGACAGAGGATGAGATGGTTGGATGGCATCACTGACTCAACGGATATGAGTTTGAGTAAACTCCAGGAGTGGGTGATGGATAGGGAGGCCTGGTGTGCTGCGGTCCATGGGGTCACAAAGACTTGGACATGACTGAATGACTGAACTGAACTATAAGGTAACAAGGATATCCTAAGTTTCTCTTTTCTGATCCATCTTCACCTAAGATGCTAAAGACTCAGTGTTTTCACCTCACCTGCTCCCTGCCTCTTTCTTTCCTCCCATGGCCATTCTTTTCTTCTCTTTGTCAAATCCATGCCAGTTCCTAGGGCCTCTGCTGTCACCTCTCCGTGAATGGAGAGCTGAAGTCTAAGGAAATCCTCTTCACCATCCCATCCTAAGCAGCTTTTCCCCCTGCCTTGACGTGGGTTTCTCTTCACTGACATGTCTGCTCAGGTTTGGGAAGTGGAAATATTAGTCTAGGAGCCTGCAGGCACAATCATTAGTCTCTACTTTGTTGCTCTCAGTAAGGTTGTGTGCTCAGTTCCCTGCTTTAGGACTCAGTTTTCCCCCAATAAAAACACCAGTTCAACTTCTGCTCATCCTTTAAAACCCAGTTTAATAGCCACCCCTCTCGATAACCCTTCCTTTGTTCCCTCAGACAGAGTTTATGGGCTGTCTTCTCTGTGCTCCCCCCGACAGTGCTTGGTACAATCATTCTGCTATAACAGAAGCCATCACATTACGTTTAACCACTTCCTGGTTTGTCAGTCTTTCTCTACTAGACTCTGAACTACTTGAGGACAGAATGTAGTTTATTTAGTCTGTATCCCTAGTGTAGATTCCTAGCATAGATTATCCCTAGGTAACACGGAAAACAAAACATAAACGGATGGATGAAACACAACTGGATAGATGGATACAGATGAATGATAAAATGTTTAGATTAATTGTATGTGGCTTCATAGATGTCTGTTGCATAGATGATGATAGATGTGCCTAATAAATGATGGATATTTAGTAAAAAGAATGAAGTATGGATAGTAGATGGAAGAGAAATAGATGGAAACTAGATTGGTGACTTGATGATTAGCTTGTGAATGATGGATATAAAGAAATGAATGAAGAATGTATGTTGAGTGGATACTTGAGGTATGAGAAAGAGTAGAAAGATAAATGACAAGTGGAATAATGAATGGGTGGATGGATGAGGTATAAATAGATACATAAAGAATGGGTGGATGAGGAACTAATGAATGTATGAAAGATGGTAGATGGCTATTAATGGCTAGTGAATGGTGAACAGATGAATGATGGTTGGATGGATGATAGATAAATAGATAGATGGAATTATGATGGCTGGCTGGGTGGTTGGCTGAAAGGAAGTACGGGTGATAAATAGATTGATGAAGGATGGATAGAGAATGGATGATATGTAGATGGATAGTGGGTTGGTGGTGAATATACGATGATGGATAAGGAATAGACAGTGAGTGAAGTCTGAATAGACATTTGGCTAGATGGATGGTGGATGGGTGATAAATGAATTGTTGTGTTTGATTGGATGTATGAAAAATGGATAAATAATATCTTGGTAGATTGATGGATGATGTGCAAACAGTTCACATATAGAAATGTGTGTCATCATACATATGTTTTTGAGGGTCCTTCTTGCCTTGATATTGTGTGACTACCTCTTCCCTGGGAGATGAATGAAACTGATATTTGATATGTTTCCATGAACCAAGCCTCTTCATGGGTGCTTGACCTTGTCATCTCTAGTAATCATTGCAACAACACTGAAAGGCAGATATTGTTATGCTCACTTTACAAATAAGGAAAATAAGGTCCAGGGGAGGAAGAGATTTTCTCAAGCCGGATGCCACCTTGTTTCTGTGTATCTTTTCTCTTTCTCCCTCTAGTAGTACCTTATCCCCTCTGCTAACCATTTTGCACATCCCTGCACCATTCATGGCTTGTCTTCCCACATCCCAACCCTCAGGGATCTTTCTGCTTTGCACTTGAGACCTCCTCTTCACCCCGCCCTTTCCTACATTTCACAGGTTCCTACCATGATTGACAGTTCTCAATCATTATAACAGACTCAATAAATACCACCATGTGCAGGGCATTGAGCTTGGTGCTCTACATATATTACTTCATTTTTTGTCCATGAGAGCTCTAAAGGTAGCTATTATTATTCTCATTTTAAACGTGAGAAAGTTAAAACTCTGAGAAGTACAGTGACTTGCCCAAGGTCTTCAGCTAGTTAGTGAAGAAGATGGGAGTGAAACTCTGGATTGTTCAGTTCCAAAGCCTGCATCTTAAACGTTGACACCATATTCCCTCTTGGCTACTGTGATGTTTGATTATCCATGTTCATTTGTTTAAATGTGTATATATGTGTATCCTCATCTCTTTGTGTCCAATTAGTTCATGAATTGGAAGAGAGATACTTTGTTACACATTTACTAAGCCCTCTTTAGTATCAGATAGAGAGAAGAGCCACAGAACACTAATGAAGATGGAGCCACTTTGGACAAACCTGAGTTCAACCTCTTTATATTCCCAGTGGGATCACTCCAGGTCAGAGAAGGGATGCAATATGCTCAAGATCACACAGTACACTGATGCACTGGGCTGGGACCTGAACCTGAGCCTCGGTGCTCAGCCAAAAATGTATGAGGTGGGGGGAGGGGTAAGGAGAAGAAAGAGGAGGAGAAAGAAGAGGACAAGAACAAAGAACAAGGAGGAGAAGAGAAGAGAGGAAAAAGAGAAGAGAAGGAAAAGCAGGAGAAGAGGAAGAAAGAGAAGGAAGGAGGAGAAGGGGAAGGAGGGGGGAGGAGAAGTGAAGCAAATGTAACTCGTAGGCCACACCCAATGTAAATAGTCTCCTTTCCACTGAGTGGTATAAACTGAACTTTGGTCAATTCTGGGTATCTTGTTTCACTTTCCCTGCTCAGATGAGCTGCTCTCTCACCTCCTTGTATGTGCAGAAAGTGTCGTGGTCCAGGGGGCCTGCACACCTTCTCGAACATCTAGGTTCACAGCTTTCTTAGGTTTAACCCAGGATTGAGACTGTAAGTTCTGCTCTCTGATCCCTTAAGATTACCTGAAGTTTCTGTATTCTCTCAGGGTCACATACCAGTATGTACTCACTTTATAGCTTCCTGTATCCAATCTTCTGTATTACTTGGGATGTGAATTTATCTAGTGTAACACAGGCCAAACTATGTCCCATATAAAACAGACTGATGCTGAAGCTAAAGCTCCAATACTTTGGCCACCTGGTGAGAAGAACTGACTCACTGGAAAAGATCCTGATGCTGGGTAAGATTGAAGGCAGAAGAAGAGGATGACAGAGGAGGAGATGGTTAGATGGCAGCACCGGCTCAATGGACATGAGTTTGAGCAAGCTCTGGAAGTTGGTGATGGACAGGGAGGCCTGGCATGCTGCAGTCCATGGGGTCACAAACAGTTGGACCCAACTGAGTGACTGAACTGAACTGATACAAGATGGAAGTTGATTTCTCTTTAACTAACCAGTAGAGGGTAAGAAGTGCAGTTGATGTGGAGTCCCATGGTGTCAGAGACCTTAGCTCCTTCTGTTTTATTGATCTGATATCCTTCTCACATGGCTTTCATCTTATGGTCTGAGACGGCCGCTCCACCTTCTGCCATCACATCAAACTCCAGCTGGCAGGAGTAGAAGAGGAGTGATGATAGAACGTCCCTTTTTTCTTCAAATACATAACCCAGAAGTTGCGCACACCATTGGGTTCACAAGTCCTTTGTCAGCACCTAGTCATGCAGCCACACCTCATTGCAAAGGACACTGGGAAATGTAGTCTTCAGCTGTGTGACCATCTGCAGCTACAGAAGGGGAAGTGTGATAATTGCCTGATGACTAAATATCTTTGCTACACTTCCTTTCTCCCCACTTCCCAGATAATCTTTATCTCATTTCCTACAGAGGAAAACCAATTTTGGTTCACCTATTCTTCCCACTCGGTTAGTTACAGCATAAACTCTATACACTCAAATTCTTCAGGGCTTTGACTAAATTTCTATAATTTTTCCAAACCAAAAGCTTGGGACTTTGAGACTCAAAAAAGAATTTCTTCCATTTCTGCCTCACTATCCCCTGTCTAAGGTGATAGAGGCCACTAACAAACAGGGGAAAGGAAAGGCAGTGTAAAAGAAATGCAAATGATGGCTTCTTCATTACAAAATGCTTACAGCTACAGATACAACCCAGACATCTCCCTTTCCTGACAGCTCTTTTGGTGGCTTCTCTCGACCTTAGATTCTTAGTCTTGGCTTAAATGTTAACTCCTCAAAGAGGTGTTCTCTGCCTACCCTACTTTTCCTTCATAACAGACACATGATATGTAAGTTATAAATATACACACTTTATTTGGCTTGTGAATGACATGAGGGAGGGATCCTGTCTGTCTTCTCATCTGTGTATCTTCAATGCCTGGCACAATGCCCAATACACAATAGATGCTCAGCAAATAGATTGAATGATGTTTGCATACCATGGTTTCATGAGGTGCAAACAATGTTCAAATCTTTTCCCAGGTGACTAAGAACGGAGTGGCTATAACTGTATTTACACCTAGTGTCCCAGGAAGAACTATGTTTCTTTGACTCTAGAAGTCAAAGTATCAACATGAGTGGAGTTTTTCTCAGTGGATGCCAAGGGGAGGCATGTTGGAGAGCTGGCGGGAATGGGGCGGGGATGCTGCTATATCTTGAGAAATACCAGTCACAGACCTCCCCATTCACCCCCAACCGATATCAAGATGCTCCCATCCATCCAGGACTTAAATCAATCCAGGAAAAAATGGAAGACAGGAAAAGTTTGACTCACTCAATTTCATTCAAATCTGAAATAGCTTTTTTTTTTTTGCTTAGATTTGATTGAAGTTTGCATTTTTTGGCATTAGGAAAAATAGGAGCTCAGGAGAAGCAAAATCCTTATAGAAAATGGAGTGTTACATTTTTTTGCATGTCTGAGTACATGGCTGAGAGGTGTGTTTTGGCCACATTAGAATGATGCCATTCTGGAATCACAGATGGATTAACTTACGTAAACTTGTAATCGCAGAGTGAAAGTCACTCAATCTTAGAATCACAGAAGGTTAGAATCATAAACTGTATTCAGAAAGAATGTTAGAGATTGTCTTAGCTTGGATTCCCCTGAGACCAGAACCTGAGACAAGGATTTGAGTGCCAAGTAGCCCAGGAAGCAAGGGGGGAATCTGGGAGGCTGAAACAAAGAAGGGAGGAAAAGCAATTGAAAAAAAAAAAAAAACCAAGGAGTGACTGAGCCAGTTTCCAACATGGGTAAAGGTGCCCTATCTCACCACTGACCTGAGCAGCCGAGGGAAGTCATCTCCAGTGAATAAAAGGCTGAGACAATAATCTATTCATTTCAACACCCCAACCCACATGATAGAGGGCTGCCTCTGGAGAGGGTCAGTTGCTCCCAAGTTCTGGCTGGGAGTTCCCAAGGCTACAGAGAAGCCAAATGACTGACAGGTACTTGAGGTGGGATACCCTCAGTATGCTGGGAAGTGATCACCACAGCTCCAGCCAAAGTCAGCAGTGTGGGATGCCAATAATAACCAGGGACCCAATTTTACCCCAGAACAAGAATTCCTTTCTAAAGTCTAGACTGAAAGTCTGCACACTTTACCAGTCTAGGGGATTCATTTTGTTTCATTTTATTGTTGTTCAGTCGCTAAGTCGTGTCCGACTCTTTGTGACCCTATGGACTGCACCACACCAGGCTTCCCTGTCCTTCCCTATCTCCCAGAGTTTGCTCAAACTCGTGTCCATTCAGTTGGTGATGCTATCCAAACATCTTTTTTTTTTTAATTGCACATCACTCCTTTATTTTATACTAATCTGGAAAAAAGATTTTTTTAGTAGAGTTATGCTCAAATGAGTACTGGGCCCAAGTGCTGGGCCAAGCAACTGGAACATGATTCAGAAGTCAGGCACGGTGAGAGACACACTTGGACGTGATCAAGAGGCATTCTGCTGTCATAAAACAGTAAGGCAGGGGAGGGATTCTAAAACACACAACAGGATGAACTCCTACACCTTAGAAATCAAGGAGCTTATTCAATGATGGTGTAAGGAATGACTTATTTGCTGATGACCACATGTGGGAATATTTCAACCACCACTAAAAACCCTAGAAGGGTCTTTTTTTGTATTCATATATAATTTTTTTAAGTAAATGCAACACAAAAACATTCAGGATTGATCCAGCCTTTTAGAGTCAAGGAGGAATGTCTGATTGAATCACCATGCAGGTTACGTTCGTCTTCCACTGGAATGGCTAGAACCCCGAGTCACCTAACAGAACAGTGCCCAGCTGGCCTCTGGGGACACGAATAGGCTCTTACTTCTCCTCATTGGTCACACCTCAGCATGGTTTTCTCCCTGTCCCCTATTCAAGCAGCTCCTTAGTAATAAACCACCATCAAACCCCCCAGTGATGACCTCTCAACACTTCTGGGTAAGTCTTCCCTCAGCTTGGACTGAGGACCATGTCCCAGAAGTGCCATTCTGACTAGACTGTACGAAAGGAGTGGGTGCAAGAGATAAAATGGCTAATGTGGAATTGGGAGCCACGGGTCCCCACCTGCAGCTACAACTTACGATGCCTATAGATGTCATCAGTGGGACATGTGCTGGAGAGAGGTGCAGAGGAATAAGGTGGGCCGGAGCAAGGGAAGAGGGTAATCCTTAGGAAAGTAATCTGCTGCTTGCCCTCACTTCTTGGCCTTGCCCTGGGCAGCCACAGCCTCCATGTCTTTATGCACGGTCTCTTCATCCCCCAGGAACTGCATGGGCTTGATGGACTTCAAGTTCCTATCCAATTCATAGACCATGGGAATGCCAGTCGGCAGGTTCAGCTCCATGATAGCCTCTTCAGAGAGACCCTCCAGATGCTTGACGATGCCCCGAAGGCTGTTGCCATGGGCTGCAATTAGTACCTGTTTCCCCTCCTTATCTGGGGGACAGTTTCTTCATTCCAAAAGGGCAGAGCTCTGGCAATTGTGGCCTTCAGACTCTCACAGGAGGGCAGCTGGTCTTCAATGAGGTCTGCATACCTGCGATCCTTACTGATGTTGCTGTAGAAGGGATGGTCAGGCTCCATGGGAGGTGGCGGGACATCATAGGAGTGCCTCCAGATCTTTACCTGGGCCTCACCATGCTTGGCAGCAGATTCTGCCTTATTGAGGCCAGTCAGACCCCCATAGTGTCACTCATTAAGGCTCCAAGTCCTCACCACTGGCAGCCACATTTGGTCAATGGCATCCAGCACTGTATAGAGGGTCCGGATTACTCTCTTCTGCACTGAGGTGAAACAGATGTCAAACTCATAGCCAGCATCTCTCAGTGCCTGCCCGCCTCGCTTTGCCTCCTCGTGCCCAGCTGGGCTCAGGTCTGCGTCGTACCAGCTGCTGAAACTTTCCTCCAGGTTCCATGCGCTCTCACTGTGTCGGATCAGCACCAGCTTATAGGCGGCCATGGCTGCGGTTCGGGATGCAGAACAGACCAGGGATCACCGAGATTCCAGAGTCGCTGCCTCACCCGCGGCTGTGCCTGCTCACTCGCTATCCAAACATTTTATCCTCTGTCATCCCCTTCTCCTCCTGCCCTCAATCTTTCCCAGCATCAGGGTGTTTTCCCATGAGTCATCGGCTCTTCGAACCAGCTGCCCAAAGGATTGGAGCTTCAGCTTCAGCATCAGTCCTTTTGATGAATATTCAGGGTTGATTTCCTTTAGGACTGACTGGTTTAATCTCCTTGCTGTCTGAGGGACTCTCAAGCAAGAGTCTTCTCCAGCACCACAATTCAAAAGCATCAATTCTTCGGTGCTCAGCTTTCTTGATGGTCCAATTCTCACATCCATACATGACCACTGGGAAACCAGAGCTTTAACTATATGGACCTTTGCTGGCAAGTGATATCTCTGCTTTTTAATCAATACACTGTCTAGGTTTGTCATAGCTTTCCTTGCAAGGAGCAAGCGTCTTTTAATTTCATGGTTGCAGTCACTGTCCACAGTGATTTTGGAGCCCAAGAAAATAAAATCTGTCACTTTTCACCTTCTATTTGCCATGAAGCGATGGGACTGGATGCCATGATCTTAGTTTTTGAATGTTGAGTTTTAAGCCAGTTTTTTCACTCTCCTATTTCACTCTTATCAAAGGATCCTCATCAAAAGGATCTTTAGTTCCTCTTCACTTTCTGCCATTAGGGTGATATCATCTGCATATCTGAAGTTGTTGATATTTCCCCAAGCAATCTTGATTCCAGCTTGTGATTTATCCAGTCCGGCATTTCCCATGACGTACTCTGCATAGAAGTTAAATAAGCTGGGTGACAAACATACAGCCTTGATGTACTCCTTTCCCAATTTTGAACCAGTCTGTTGTTCCATGTCCAGTTCTAACTGTTGCTTCTTGATCTGCATACAAGTTTCTCAGGAGGCAGGTAAGGTGGTCTGGTCTTCCCATCTCTTGAAGCATTTTCCATAGTTTGTTGTGATCCACACAATCAAAGGCTTTAGTGTGGTCAGTGAAGCAGAAGTAGATGTTTTCTGGAATTCCCTTGCCTTCTCTATGATCCCACAGATGTTGGCAATTTGATCTCTGTTTCCTCCGCCTTTTCTAAACTCAACTTGTACATCTGGAAGTTCTCGGTTCACATATTGCTGAAGTCTAGCTTGAAGGATTTTGAGCATTTTTTTCATTAGCACCTTGTTAAAATGAAATCAGGATCTAAAGGCCATTAGGAGATGCCATCAGTGTTCATTTTGCTATATGACCCACCACTCCCCATTGCCCACATGTTTTCGGACTTTGTTACCTGCCCAGCCCGTAGACCCATCTGGCCCTGAGGCCCCTACACAGCAGCTCCCTTCAGCCACAGGGCCCATAAGAAGACCTTTGTCTCATATCTGTGTCTCTAGTTCCCTTATGCACAGCCTGGCCCATGATAGGGCCTAGTAAATCTGCCAGGGAATGGCGCTTCTGCTTGCATTTTCCCCTGCCTGGGAGCTCACTCCTTTCAAGGCTGCCTGTTGTATTGTCTACTACCTGCCCCCACCCCCTCCTGCCCAGGCCCCAGTCACTCCCAGTGGGGACTGGGGGTGAAACTCCCTGCTTGGGGTGAGCAGCAGGTTAATTTCCTCCTGGAGCTTCCCTCAGCAAACAATGAGACAATGGCGAGCCGGAGGTGGCCTGCGTAAGACAGCCGTGGAGGGGAAGTTGTAATCTGTGCGTGAAGCCAGCAGGCGGGCAAAGGGGCGAGGAAAGCAGCCCCGGCCAGACCAGGCCCTCCACCCACCCGGCCCCTGGGACCAACCTGAAGGTCACCTGAGTCGCCCTTGAGGAAAACAGCCACGGACCACCATAGCAAGGAGAAAACACGGATGGGTGGGGCACGTCCTCACACCCCTTCCCTGTCCAGATGGTCCTAGTTCCTCTCTGCATAACCCCAACTGCCCACCTTCTGAGCCCTGCTGGCAGGGAGTCATCCCCAGACAGACACCATCTGAGTCTGGCTGTGCTCTGGCAGTGTGACCTTGGGGCGTGTTACTTAACCTCTCTGTGCTGTTGGTTCCTTATCTGTAAAAAAGATAATAATACCACCTCCTTCCTCTGGTTGTCAAGAGGATTCCTCCATCATCCCATAGGCATGTATTGAGCATCTGCTACGTGTAGACACTGTGTCAAATGCTGGGGCTACCACTGTGAACAAGACAGCATCCCTGACCTCGTGGACTACAGTCTTAACGTGGAAATAGTCAATAACCGAGTAATCACACCATGAATTTACAACAATGATAGGTGTTGCCAGAAGAGGAGATGGCAACCTTAGGACTGAGCAACATGAGACTCAATCTAGTTTGCAGGTCAAGATGGGCTTCCTCTAGGAAGAGGCAGTTAAAAACTGAGCTGAATAAGGCACAGAAGTTTACCTGGCCAAGAGGGATGGGTGTAGGGATTAGTGCAAGGCTCAGATGCTGGAACAAAGTTGGCATCGATGAGGAAGAACCAGGAGGCCTGTGTACCCATGACAGGAGTCTATTCTCCATCTGGAGGGCAACAGGAGGCCACTGAAAGTTGGAGTGGAGGGAAATCATTCCACTGGCTTTCAACTGATGCAGGGGAGCACTTAGCACAGTACCCAGGCAGGTGGGGTCCCTTCTCCTCAACAGGGGGTCCTGTCCAGGCACCTCAGGCACAACAAACCACTGCTTTCCTACCCTTGCCATCATTGTGCCAGGGCTGAGTTTTGCTGTGCTCCCTCACAGAGGTGGAGGATAAGGGGAGAGGGAGACCAACTGAGCATACCAACGGGTCCAGCCCCCTCTAGGAGTGAGGGATGAGTCAGAAGGGCATCCTGAGGCTGTAGAGACCCCCAGGAGGACCCCCAGACTCTGCATCTCAAGGCGGCTCTTTGCCCCTCTTCCCTCACCCTAGTGGCTCTCCTAAATCCAGCTCTGGCCTCAGAAAGGGAAAGCAGCTGCAGACAACTCAGGGGTATCCCCATCCAAGGTCATGACCCCACACATCCCTGGGAGTTGAGTAGCCTCATTCAAAGCCACACCCACTCTCACATTCAAAGCCAGCCTTGAGCTCTGCCCAAGCAAGCGGCTTCAGACTCACACAAAGAGCAGCTCCCACCCTGTGAAGCGCTCGCTACGCCCTTCATGGTCCTTCTTCTAGGCCATCTGAGTGCTATGAGCCTCCCTTTTACTGAGGAGGAAACTGAGGCTCGAGGGGGAGAGTTTCCTGCCCACACTCAGAGCCAGGAAGCAGCCGCTCCTGGTCTCAAAGCCCATGCTCTAAGGGCGCATCTCCTGCAGCATCGCCTATGCCACCCCCAACCCCTGTGGGTTATTTTACAGACGTGTCATTGCACATGTCAGAGCCCTTGGTGGTTTCCCATGAAGGAAGCCAAGACCCTTCCTGGGCTACAAGCCCCCGCCTCTCTCTCAGCATGGGCTTCCCCCTCCCTCCCTCACCTGCACCCACCTCTGAGCCTTAGGAGCCCGCCACCCCCTCTGCAGCCTGGCCTGCTTCATTCATGCCTCGGTTCTCAGGTCCCCCAGCAGAGGCTCCCCCCCAACCCTCATGCCCTGTTTCGCTTTTCCCCATCTCCACTTGACTGTACAAGGGCTTTTGTCTATGGATTGAGCCTTGGTCTCTTGAGCTCACTGCTGAACCCCAGTGCTTGGCACAATGGTAAGCGCCCAACAAGTTACTTGTCACCTGAACGAATGGAGGAGGATGAAGGGTCTTCATCCCACCCCTGCCCCAGTGTATCCCCCAAACCTGCCTCCCCAACACCCCCCAAACACCTCACTTGCTGGTGCTGAGCTTTATCCCCTCACTGGACCATCCACAGGCCTTGGTAGGTCCTGGTCACAGGCCCCAGGCTAAGGAGTGAGGAGTCCAGAGCCCAGCAGGAACCTGTGGCTTGTCCAAGGTCACAGAGCCCCAAAGGTCACAGAGTCACAGTGGCCTGAAGGGGTTGTCTCATGGCTGCCCATCGTTGTAGGGTAGGCATCTCTTCTAGGAGCGCCCAATGGGATGGGAATCCTGAGGCTCCAGCTCACCCACTTTTTCCAGAGAAACCAGTGATGTCTGGGGGGCGGGGTGGTGTTCTGCTGCCAGCAGCTTTCCTCCTCCCAGCGCTGGGACTCCAGCTCCGAGTGTTCCAGGAAATCCAGGCCGCATTTCCCTCCAGGAGCCGCCGCCCAAAGGGACCCTCTGGGGAGAAGCGAAGCATTTTTGAGGAAAAGGGGGGTGAGGGTTGGGGGTGTGGGAGAAAGAGTCACCAAAAAAAAAAAAATTAGTGGCTGGGCCAGGAATGTGCCTGGGTGAATCGAAGCCAAGCCTCCTGTCACATCCACAGCTGTGCCGGCCAGGGTGGGGTGTAGGGTGCAGGCGGGGCCGGGTCACTCTCCGGACAGGACACCAGCTGCCAACCTGCTCCTGCTGGACTCCATGCCATCAGCCTTGTGGGGGAGGAGTCAGGCAAGCATCTGGGCCGGACCCCAGGAGTCAGGACCTGGGGTTCTGTCACCCCAGTCCACTCACCAGCCGGGGAGCCTCAGTTTCCCCCTCTGTGCAATAATGGGATTTGGAGAAACGCTGAGACGGGGTGACTTTTCAATCAGAGATCGGGGTAAATAAAGTGAGGGCAGCCACCCTCTGTGGCAGAGGTTCTGGACCTGGGCTCCAGGACTCAGGGACTCTGTGAGCTTGAATAGGAATGAAATAAAAACTGTACAGTCACCAACCTCTAACTGAAATTCAGCATTCCCTTCAAGTATGAATGGGGACCACTAGCCCCGGGAGGGTCAGCAGTGCCCTGCCACAAGAGGAGCTGGAGACACTTGTCTGACATCATCACAGCGCAAGTAGACACCCCCACACACATATTGTTTAAGCTCATCGAGACCCCAAACCTGCCTGCGCACCTTTTACTTAATGTCATTGTAAAGAAGCTCTTCTATTACTACACTGCAAATTCTTGCTGTTGTTGTGGTCATGGCATCTCAATATGACTGACTTCCTTTGTAACTATGTACTTTATTTTATGTGGTTAAAAACCATGATTGTGACAAGGGGTCCATCCTATCGCCAGATGCCAAAGGGGGCCATAGGACAAAAAGCTAAAAATCCTTGCTTTACTTGCAGCCATTTTTAGTTGTAAGCGGGGAGGTATTCTGTATATTGACTTGGAACAATGTCAAAACACCATGCTCTAAATGCAATACAAAAAGCAGGATGCATCAATGTCCCTGTAAAAACAAGCTGGGTACCTACATTTGCTTGATGTGCAAGGAGGCCCAAACTGGAAACAGTGGTCATCTCCAGGGTGCTGAACATCCATCGCTCAGCACCTCAAGTACTGATTTTTTTTCCTCTGTGCATAAAATTTCAGAGTCAGGCTTCTGGGAAGATAGGTGACTGTGACTGCGGTGGAAACGCAGCTTTTGAATCTTTCCAAATCCCCACATCAAAACAGGTGAAGCAACTAGTTAGCAAACCAAAACCCCATGGACCAGATTTACATCCAAATGAGGTGACAAGGCGTCCCTACAAATCCCCAAATACAAGTGGATGGAGACCAACCTGATCTCCAGAACCAACAGGAACAGGGTCTTCATGGGAGAACACTGCATTTGTCTCCAGGGATACATGACTTTTAATAATAAAGTCTCAGTCCCTGCCCCAGGGCCCAGGATTAGTGTGAGACACAGTTAATCACAGAAAAACATATAAAATTGCAACTGTGGCCAGAGTAATTCTAAGAGCTCCAGATCCTCAAAGTAGACAACAGAACCCATGTCTAACAAATTATGGTTGAGAAAAAAGAACAAAGCACAAAAGAAGAAAGAAAGAAAGAGCCCGGTAGACAGACAGCCACACAAATAATCCCTTCTTTGCAGACCCAGCTCAGTGGCCAGGAGACAGAGAGGGCAGCTGTCCACCCACGCCTGCTCCAGGGAAACTACCCAGCCCCCAGCCCCGAGCCTCAACACCCACCACCCAGCGTCTTCCTTTGCGATGAATCATGTGTTTGTGGACTGAAGACAAGGTGATCTAGCCAGGAAGTCTGCAGAGTCATTAGCATGGAAGGAGCCCCTCAGAGCGGAAAAAACACAGCCCTCAGAAGCTGGAGACGTGGGTTCGAGTCCCAGCTTGGCCACATAATTCACAGTGTGAGCTCACACAGACCTCGGAAGTACAGAGAGCCCTTATCTCCCAGGTCTCACATGCACATCTTAGACGCCTCTACACTCCCAGGCGGGCTCTTCTCACCTCAGCTCCATTGTGTAGAGGGAAATTGGAGGCCCTTGGTAGCCACTGGATTGTCACTCACAGGGATGAGGACGAAGGCTTGTTGTGCCATCTCGCCTTAGTCTCTCCAGATACTCAGGTGGCACCAACAGAGCCCTGGGGACCCAGCCACACTTCTGTCCACTCTCAAGAGCAACCCCAGGAGGTAGGTGTTCTTATTCCCATTTGACAGATGAGAAAACCGAGGCTCAGAGAGGAGAAGAAGGTGACCTGAGGTCACACAGCCCTATTGTGCTTTGACCCTGGTCACTCGATGGGTGCACCTCACCCCCCTCCCCGGGGACAACAACTCTGTCCTGGCAGCTCTGGCCCCACGCCCAGTCTGGAAGCCCGCTCAGGGGTGCGGCTGTCTCCCTGTGAACAAGACTATTTTTAGCATCAGCAGCAGGGGCCAGGGGCCAAAACCAGGAGTGACAATGGGGGGAAGGGGGTGGGGCTGCTGGCGGCCGCCCCCGCACCCAGCAGCCGCCCCATTTCCTCGAGAAACCAGGCTGCGCACAATACAAGGAAAGCCGAGTGGGGAGCGGCTGGGGGCTCCCGTTGGGGGGGCTGAGCTGGCCCACCAGGGCAGCTGGGGGACTGGAGGAGGCCTCTGGGCTGGGGGGAAATGGACCGTTAGTCCAGCTGCCTGGCCTGGGCAGAGATGCTCTCTCACGCTTCACACACACACACACACACACACACACTCACACTCATTCTCTCTCTCACACACACCTCAATCTGTCTCTCTCACTCAGGCTCATTCTGTGTTTCTTTCTCTCACATGTACTCACCCATACACATGTGCACACGTGCGCACGCACACACACATACATACACACACATACACACACAGCTCTTTTCCTAACTCCTACAGCCTCATCCCCAGCCCCAGAGGCAGAGAACTGGGACCCTGGGGACTCAATGAGGTGATTCTCACAAAGGAGCTGATCCTCCCCCACCAGGAGCTGATCTGGGGTGCAGGTGAGAAATGCCATCATGAGCACCCCAGACATTCTGCCAGACTGTGGCTTCTCGGCGAGGGGTGTCCCTGCTGGGGAGGGTCTGAGGCTGGGGCTCCCAGTAGAGGGGGAGCTGTGTGACAGGAGCAGGAAAGTGGCTCCCTCCAGTCTGGCAGCAAGGGCTCCTTCCTTGACCTCTACACAGGGGGCTCCAGTGCTGCTGGGCAAGGTCCCTGAACCGAATTTGATGTCTGAGGTTCTCACGAGTCCTCCCATGGCTCAGGGCAAGAAACTGTGTCTCCAGTTCCCTGCCCCTGCACTGCCATCCGTCCCACCTCCACACCCTGGCTTATGCCGTGCCCCTGCCAGGGGTGCCCTCCTGGCCTCCCCATTCTCCTACCACCATTAAAGCTCTGAGAGCAAAGACAACGACATTCTTATCTGCCATCATCACATCTCCAGAACCAAGTACAGTGCCAGGTGTATGGTTGGGGTGCAATAAACACCTGTCAAATAAAATCCTTGCCTCCTGCTGTTGGCCTCCTCCTCCCTCACCAAGGACAGAGTTATCTCACTGGACCTTCTCCACTGCCCAGTGAGGCAGACACAGTCATCCCCACCTCGGGGAAGAGAAAACTGAGACTAGGAAGGGAGGCAGCTTATTGAAGGTCACACAACAGATAGTAGCCTAGGCAGGACTCAGTCTAGACCTGGGATCCCAGGCTGTGTCCTCACAAGCCCACACCTGCCCCGGCCGCCAGCTCTCAATCTGAAACTGACGTGATCTAGGTGCCATCACAATCCAGTTGCCAAGATGAAAGTGACAGTGGGACAGGGGAGAAGGGGTAGAGTCCCAGATGTATGTTCGAGATGGGACCAACAGGACAAGAAGCAGGGGTGAGGTAGGAGGAGTCAAGGAGGTCCCTCCTTGGTGCTGGGCCTAAGCAGTGGCATAAAGGGTGGCCCTTACTGACAGAACTGCAGAAGCAACAGTGGTGGGCATGTTGATGGGCACGCAGATATCAGCATTTTTTGGCTATCCCTCACAGTTTGTGGGATCTTAGTTCCCTGGGCAGGGATTTAGCCTATGCCCCTGGCAGTGAAAGCAGAGTCCGAACCTCAGGACCACCAGGGAATTGCCTACATGTTAGATCTACATTTAAGAGTCATCAGGGCATGGGTGGGCTAAAGTCACGGGGCTGGAGTGAGTCCACAGAGGAGAGAAGATGGCAGAATTTTACTAAGAGAGCAGGCAGTGCTGGCATGAGTGAGGTTCCTTTGCGCCAAGATTTCAGGGTTTTGTTCAATTGTCACTTCAGAGAGGCCCTCCCTGACTTCTCTCATAAAACAGCTCTGCTCAGCTCTCAGGCTTTACAGCCTGACCTGATATTATTGTACACTGATTTGTCTCCTGCGTTTTGTCTGTCTCCTCATGAGGCCGGGAGCTCCTTGAAGTGGAACTTGGTGTCTCCTTAGAGGGACTTAGTTTCCTGCTAGGAGCCCAGCCTGGCACACGGTGAGCCCTTCATAGGTATTTGTTGAATGAATGAATGAATGAATGCCCTGGACAGTGCCCATCTGGTCGCTAAGCTGAGCTCCGAGTGTGTGAGCCACTGAGGGCAGGGAGTCTGGGCTCACCTTGGTGGCACCAGCATTGCACAGCACAGGTGTGAAAGAGGCATCTGTTGAGGGTCCCTCCACAGAGTCCCATCTGTGGAGTCTGGAGTGGCATGGGTCCAGAACCCCGAGCCAAAGGCCCGTCCTGTCCCCAGCCCACCCCTTCCACTCTCCCCTGAGACTCCAGACTCTGCTTCCTCCCTTGCAGCTGTATCTTCCGCCTCCCAGCCTCTTCCTTTCCTCCTCATCTGGGACCCTAGCTATATCTCCTTAGGACTTCATCTTCCCTTCAGCTGTTCTGGAGGGACAGAGGCCCTCCCTACATCCTTTCCTTCCCTGCCTCCCTGGCCTGTGTCCTAAAGTCTCCCCCTCAGGCTCAGTGACCCAGCCATCCTCTCTTCTCCCCTCCAGCCACTTCCAGGGGGGCACAGTGGGGCACAATGCCAGGCAGGAGTGGCCAGAGGAGCCTCAGGTCCTTCTGAAGGCCTCTGAGCCTCCGACTTGCTGTGTGGTCTCTCCACCCTAAAGGCCCGCTCGGGAACTCAGTTATCTGAGCTCCGGTCCCTACTCTGCCACTTGTTATCTGTGTAGTTTTAGGCAAGTCCGTTAACCTTCCTGTACCTCATTCTTCTCAGGTGAAAAATGAGGGTCAAGACACCCATCTACTTCACCTGCAAGAGTAAAATGTAAAGCCTGTTGGGCCTTTAACAGAATGCTTGACACAGAGTTTGTCTTAATACAAGGGTGTGTTGCCACCATGTGGAAGTCTTTGTAAACGGCAAAGCCCTAAATGACCCTTGGCTGTGTATTTGTGCCATGTTTCCGACCCAACAAACCCAAAACTCTGAAGGAGGACCTCCTAGTGGCCCCTAATCTATCCCAGATGTTCTCTACCATCATTATTCTTATCAGTACATGATAATAATCTCCTCAGGCTTCAGAAAGGCCAGAGACAAGGGTTGAGGTCCCAGAGGACACCCTAGAATAGCACCCCTCCAGCTAAGCCCACTGTCCCCAGAGGCCTCACAATAATCTGAAACAGGGAAGAGTCATTATTATTCCATTTTACAGATCCAGATGCTGGAGCTCAGAGAACTTCCAGCTGCCTGACCCCAAAGCCCAGGCTCCGTTGCTGTCCCCAGCTGACTGACTGGAGTCCTGGCCCAGCAGTCCATACCTGCGCTCAACTTGGGGACTCCTTTGAGTTCCCCCACACTCCTGCCCAGCAGCTTCTCCCTCCGATTTTCACCAGGTACTTGCCTGTCCTTCCAGGATCCTTATGCCAGTCAGCCCGGGAACATGCTAAGAAGCTTTAGTCATGTCCTTGTCTTTGAGACCCCATGGACTGTAGCCCACCAGACTCCTCTGCCCATGGGATTTCCCAGGCAAGAATACTGGAGTGGGTCCTCATTTCCTACTCCAGGGGATCTTTCCGACCCAGGGATAGAACCTGCATCTCTTGCATCTCCTGCATTGGCAGGCAGTTTTTTTTTTTTTATCACTAGTGCCACCTGGGAAGACCAGGAAGAGCCAGCAACAAATCAACTGCTCTTTCTCCCTGGATTCCAGAACAAAAGAAGCTGGTGTCACTGTGAGCCTGGAGACCCCAGGCCTAGATTTGCCTGTCAGTATTACCAATAGCCCCCACATGGAAGGGGCTCTTATTCCCATATTACAGTTTGATTCAGAGAAGTTAGGTGAACAACTTGCCTAAGGTCACTTAGCTAAAGAGGCTGTGAGCCAGAGTTGAAACTCAGGTCTGTCGGATTCCAAAAGGCTTGCTGCCAGCCATCAAAGAGTTGAGTGACATCAAGTGACTTCTTTCCCGACTCTAGTCCTTAAATACAGATAGCAACATGTCATTTGTTGAGTTGTGAGAATTAAGTGGAAGAGTTTATAAAGTGCCCAGAACAGCACTGCATACACGAATGTGGTATTGCTGAAGGACCAGGGACGCTGAGGTCAGACCAATCTAAGGTCTAGACCAGGCTTCACTTTTGCTCATGGAGACAAATGTTGTATCTCTCTGAGTCTCAACAGACTCATCTGGAATACAGGGATGATCAGCCACTCTCATAAAGATGGTGCCCAAAGATTAATTTTTTAAAACTTAAAGACATAACTCTCATACAAATAAAAAGTAAGAATGTGCCAAGGGGTTCCCTAGTGGTCCAGTGTTTAAGAATCCGGCTTGTACTGCACGGGGTGTGGATTTGACCCCTGGTCAGGGAATTAAGATCTTACATGCTAGGGGCATCTAAACCCGAGCCCCACACTACTGAACTTGCACACCACTGCCAGAGAGTCAGTGTGCTTCAGTGAGGATCCCGAATGACACAACTGAGACCCTTTGCAGGCAAATAAAGAATTCTCTTTTTAAGTGCTTGTCCTCCCTGCTCTCTCTCGGGCCCACATTCTGCCCAACTGTGTCTTGCTCTCAAGAGGCATAAGTCGTCTCCCCAGCAAGGCCACCCGGTTGCAGAGGAGGTGGCATGCGGCTCCTCTTTGCTCAGCTCTCACAGCACGCCACGGCCCTGATCATGCCCTGAAATTCAGCTTGCCCTTCCTTCTGGGTGCTTTGGGAGAGTAGCTTCGTGTTCTGGCTTGACTGTAAAACACTTCATAGATGTAGGAGCTGGTGTCATAGATGAAGACCATAAAGGAAATGTTGGTGTTGTACTATTATTTTGGCCAAGAAAAGTTTGAAGTCAAAGAGAGTGATCGAACTGCACAGCTCATTTTACTCAGAAATAGAGAAAGTTCAAGTTTTAGATGACACTGAAAGGGGTTCAGGAAGTTTTGGTTTCTGGAAATAATTAAAATTTATGCCAAGAACAGAAAATGAGAAAAGGTACTTTTTCCTTAAAAAGAAAGACTTTGCTTCAAAAAAAAGAAAAAGTAAACACATGCTAAAATTATCTGTAATTCATTAGCATTTAACCAATCAGCAGGGCCGTTAAGCTGGTTCAAAGAGTATAAGAAAGTTTATAATCAATGAAAGACAAAATGCTGAAAAATGATTGCAGAGTGAAACTGCCTAAACTCCTACAGGGCAAAACAACTGCAACCTTCAGGATGACCTTTTCTACTGGACAAAAGTCATAAATAAACCTACAAGTGAACACAGAACTTCCCTGTGTTTGGGCCCTAGCAAATGAGTAAATGACAAGTCAGAAAAAGATCTGTTTCCCTGGAGATTTAGATAACCCTTGAGTGGGCCTGTTAAAAGGATGCTCCAGCATGTTTCTGAAAGGATATGCAGTTCTCCTTTTGCATTATTGCTGAGTGTAGGCTAGCTTTTTTTAACCTGAGGGTGCAATGCAATAACAGAGGTAGAAAGGATTTACAAATTAATTATTTGTGCAGTGTCTCTGCCCACCAAACCCAGAACTCTGAGGGAGTCCCTCTGAGCAGCCCCTATGATATCAAATGAGGTAGACAGTGAGCTAGGAATGCTTGCAAGGTTATAAACTATTTACAAACACCATTTTATTCATCTTTTTTTAAAAAATTCATTTATTTGCTTTTGGCTGTGCTGGGCCTTCTCAGGCTTTTCTAGTTTTGGCAAGTGGCGGGGGGCACCCACAAGTTGTGGTGTGCAGGCTTCCCACTGCTTCTCTTGTAACATAGCACAGGCTCTAAAGCACAAGAGCTTCAGTAGCTGTGGTACATAGGCTTTAGTTGGTCTTCAATATGTGGATTCTTCCTGAACCAGGGATCAAATCACATCCCCTGCATTGGCAGGCAGATTCTTAACCACTGGACCACCAAGTAAGTCCCTTTACTTATCTTTATTTCCTTCCAGATCACTCTGAATGCCAGGGTTGGGACTAGGGTGAGGTGATGCTGAACATCACATAATCCATATCCTTTACATGGAGTCCCTGCTCACCCACTGGCTCTCTGGGAGGGTCTGGAAAACTGTTTAGTTCTATTTATTCAATGACTATTTCCTGGGGGGGGGGGGGCCTACGTGCTGCCAGCACTGTCCTGGGTACTTGGGATGAAGCAGAAAGCAGCCCCTGCCTTCAAAAGCCTAGAATCTAAACAGGAGCCAATCAACCAAGATAACGTGTCTGGGCTTCTCTGGTAGCTCAGATGGTAAAGAATCCGCCTGCAACATGGGAGATCTGGGCTCAATCCCTGGGCTGGGACGATGCCCTGGAGAAAGAAGGGAATGGCAACCCACTCCAGTATTTTTGCCTGGAAAATCCCATGGACCAGGGGAGCTACAGTCCATGAGGTTGCAAAGAGTTGGACACAACTTGAGCGACTAACACACACACAAACACAAGCCCTCGAAAGGAAGAGAACAGAGATGAAGAGGAGCAGGGCTGCCAGCTTCCGGGCCAGCAGAGGAAAACTTCCCACACGGTGACATTCAAGTTGGGGCATGAACAATGAGAGGATGCCAACCAAGGAAAAGCTTGTGGGGAAGGCATCACAGGTGAGGGGCACAGCACATGCAAAGGCTGTATGCAGGAACCAGCTTCAAGGCATGGAGCAAAACAGTGTGGCCATTGCTTAGGAAGTGGCAGGAGAGACGCAGATGTATAGAACAGTCTTTTGGACTCTATGGGAGAGGGCGAGGGCAGGATGATATGGGAGAATGGCACTGAAGCATGTAAATTATCATACGTGAAACGAATCGCCAGCCCAGGTTCGATGCCTGATACAGAGTGCTCGGGGCTGGTGTACTGAGATAACCCAGAGGGATGGAATTGGGAGGGAGGGGGAAGGGGGGTTCTGGAGGGGAACACATGTACACCCATGGCGGATTCATGTCAATGCATGGCAAAACCAATACAACACTGTAAAGTAAAAAAAATAATAAATTTAAAAAAAAAGAAAGAAAATGGCAGGAGATGAGGTGAAGAGAGAAACCAGAAGTTGCAGTAAGGGTGGAGGGGAATCTGATCAGAGACTTAGATTTAATTCGAAACATGATGGAAAGATACTGGAGTGTTTTGGTCAGACACCTCTGTTATCCCATCTCTGAAAGGCAGGAGGCAGTCTTGGTTTCTACCTCAGGGCTCCAACCAGGGGTTCTGATGGTGAGGTTCCTGAACTGGCATCAGCATCCCTTGGAACTTGTTAGAAATACAGATTCTTGGGACCAACCCCAAACCTACAGATCAAACACTCTGAGAGTGGGACCCAGAAAGCTGGGTTTTAACAAGCCCTCCGGGTGAATTTGATGATGTACAAGTTTGGTAACCACTGCGCTGGAATCAATTGTCGTTCAGTCACTCAGTCATGTCCAACTCTGTGACCCAGTGGACTGCAGCATGCCAGGCTTCCCTGTCCTTCATCATCTCCCGGAGTTTGCTCAAACTCATGTCCATTGAGTCAGTGATGCCATCCAACCATCTCATTGTTTGTTGCCCCCTTCTCCTCTTGCCCTCAATCTTTCCCAGCATGAGGGTCTTTTCCAATGAGTTGACTCTTCACATCACGTAGCCAAAATATTGGAGCTTCAGCTTCAACACCAGTCCTTCCAATGAATAGTCAGGGTTGAATCAATAACCCACAAGTTAGAAACGCGACCCCGAGTCGCCACCTCGTGTTATTTTATAGGAACTACAGTCTGGATACACAATCCATCACCAGCCGGCTGGGAAGAGGAAGAGCACTTTCCACCAAAAGGACACAGACCGTGGTCCTGGACAGGAGGGCAGCTTTAGAGTGTACCTGTCCACTTTTCTCATATGCAAGGACACACAACATAGGAGGGCTTCCTCAGTGAATAACTTTAAGTTTTCTCCCTGCTACAGTCGGGATAAAGCCCAGAATTCCTTGCCTGGTCTGCTCACTCCCTATCTTCCTGTCCTCATTGTCTTTCTCCTCTCACTCATGCACTTCCTGCCAGCTTGCTTTCTTTTTGTTTCTCAAACACACCAAGCATATCAGGGCTTTGGTGTTCTGCCTGGAAAGTTCTCCCTTCAGACTTGCATGGCTCATTCCACTTCAATCAGATCTCTGTTCCAATGCCACCTCCTTCAGGAAGCCTTAACTATACCCAATCAGCCCTAGCCCTATTTCTATGACCCTGTCTTCTTTTTCTTCCTCCCTGAAATTGTTTTATATGTTTATTTGACTTTTGTCTATCCTTCTGAGACCACGAGTTCCAATAAGGGAGGGATGTTCATTCTGTTCACGTTATACCTTCAGTACATACAGTTGGTGCTCAACAGATATTTACCAAACAAACAAATACACTGTGAGACAGGTCTTACCACCCTCTTTCTGACCAGTGAGGAGAGTGACGCTTAGTAAAGTGACATGACATGACTCACTCAAGCTCATACAATGAGTAAGGGGCTGGGATTCATACAGAAAGAAGGAGTTCTGGAAGCTGAGGTGGGAGCTATGTTCATAGAGGCTGGAGGAACTCCAATAACACTGGAGTTCCTGAGGCTAGGGAGACTTTATTTCTTTTTTGGCTCCTCTAGGTCTTCATTGCTGCGTGTGGACTTTTTTCTAGTTGCAAGAGAGCTTAGCTGCCCCATGACATATGGGATCTTAGTTCTCTGACCAAGGATTGAACCTGTGTCCCTTGCATTAGAAGGCAGATTCTTAACCATTGGACCACCAGGGAAGCCCCTAGGGAGACTTTTCAATCTGGCCATCAAGCCTCCATCACCCAAGGTCAGCAAGAGGCACTTATGAGTTTTAAAGGATGTTCTTCAAGGTCAAGGAACAGAAGGCAAAGGTCCAGTGCCAAGATCTCAAGTAGGGTAGCATTGTCAGGGGTGTTGGGCAGCCCCACTGATTAGGGTGTGGCCTGGGCATTGAGCAGGAGGAAAGCAGGAGTGCAGACATCCTGCAGTGGATCCCAAGTCATATTTGGTATTCAAACACTCCATTATTAATTAGCATAGGTGAAAACCTTGTTTTTAATAATCTGAGCCTGGGACTAAATTCTATTTCACAGCAAACACAGTGTGTGTGTAGGGGGGAAGGGATCATTGTTTTTGTTGTTGCTTTTTGCTTTTTTGGCCGAGCCACAAGACTTGTGGGATCTTAGTTCCCAGACCAGATATTGAACCTCAGCCCAGGGACTGAAGCTCGGCCCTTGGCAGAGAGAACAGTCCTAACCACCGGACTGCCAGGGAATTCTGGGAGGTTTGTTTTGTTTGCTTCGATCATTCTAATAAGCTTTATTTCAGTTTTAGGTTTGCAGAAAATTTGTGCAGAAATTACACCAAGTACCTTTATGCTTCTCCCCCCAACATACCCAGTTTCTCCTATTTTTAACATCTTGCATTAGTGTGATACATTTGTTACAACTGATGAACCAATACTGACACATCATTATTCATGTAAGTCCATAGTTTACATTAAGATTCACTTTTTTATGTTGCAAGGTTCTGTGGGTTTTGATAAATGCATAGTCCTGTATTCACATGACAGTATCATAGAGAAGTTTCACTGCCCTAAAAATGCCCATGCATCATCTATTCATCCCTCCTGCCCTTCCCCCAAATCCTTGGCAACCACTGATCTTTTTATTGTCTATAATTTTGCCTTTTCCAACACAGTATTTGCTAGGTTTTAATATACAGTGAATCTGCCAAGAAAGCAAATAAGTTGGGAACAGATCAGGTTGTGCTTGGTTCAGAACTTTACCTAGAGCTGACACTCACATTTTGGACCATCACAGCCATGCAGTTGTGGTGTTTGAGTAGTCGGCGCTCCTGATTCAGCCCACAGATTCACAGTGAGTCCACTCACAGCCGTGCTCTCCCAACTACAAGTCATCCCCTGGTATCTGGAAAGGAATTGGTTCCAGGATCTCCTGCAGATACCAAAGTCCACAGATGCTCAAGTCTGTTATATAAAATGGTGTATCATTTGCATATATCCTGCATACATCCTCCCGTATACTTTAAATCATCTCTAGATTACTTATAATACCTAAAACAATGTAAATGTCATGTATTTTGTTGGTGGTGGTGGTGATGTGTTTTTTTTTTTTTTTTTTGGCTGCAGTTTGGAGCATGTGGGGTCTTATCTCCCTGACCAGGGATCAAACCCAAGCCCTCTGCATTGGAAGCAAGGAGTTGACCACTGCACCTCCAGTGACGTCCCAAAGCCAAGTAAATAGTTGCTGGTGTGTGGCGAATGCACATTTTGCTTTTCAGTTCTTTCTGGAAAAAAAAATTTTTTTCCCCAATATTTTCAGTCCGAGGTTGGTTGAATTTTTGGATATATATGGAGGACTGACTGAACTTTGTGACAATATTGTGCCCAAATATTTATGTGTTGCTTTTTATTCTTTTTCAGCTGTTCTGGGTCTTTGCTGCAACACATAGGCTTTCCCTAGTTGTGGTGAGTGAGGTTGGGCTACTTCCGAGTTGGGGTGTGCAGGCTTCTCATCATGGTGGCTTCTCTTGTTGCAGAGTCAGGCTGCCTGGAGTGGGAAGTCAAGTGGGCCTTAGGAAGCATCACTACGAACAAAGCTAGTAGAGGTAATGGAATTCCAGCTGAGCTAGTTCAAATTCTAAAAGATGATGCTGTGAAAGGTCTGCACTCAATATCTCAGCAAATTTGGAAAACTCGGCAGTGGCCACAGGGCTGGAAAAGGTCAGTTTTCATTCCAATCCCAAAGAAAGGCCATGCCAAAGAATGCTCAAACTACTGCACAATTGCACTCACCTCACACACTAGCAAAGTAATGCTCAAAATTCTCCAAGCCAGGCTTCAACAGTACACAAACTGTGAACCTCCAGATGTTCAAGCTGAATTTAGAACCAGACATCAAATTGCCAACATTTGTTGGATCATAGAAAAAGCAAGGGAATTACAGAAAAACATCTACTTTTGCTTCATTGACTACACTAAAGGCTTTGACCGTGTGGATCATGACAAATTGAGGAAAATTCTTCAAGAGAATACCAGACCACCTTACCTGTCTCCTGAAAAACCTTATGTAGGTCAAGAAGCAACAGTTAGAACTGGACATGGAACAAGGAGCTGTTTCAAAATTGGGAAAGCAGTACATCAAGGCAGTATATTGTCATTCTGCTTATTTAACTTGTATGCAGAGTACATCATGCAAAATGTCAGGCTGGATGAAGCTCAAGCTGGAACCAAGATTGCTGGGAGAAATGTCAATAACTTCAGATATGCAGATAACAAAACCCTAATGGCCAAAAGCAAAGAAGAACTAAAGAGCCTCTTGATAAGGGTGAAAGAGGAGAGTGAAAAAGCTGGCTTAAAACTCAACATTCAAAAAACTAAGATCATGGCATCTGTTCCCATCACTGCATGGCAAATAGATGGGGAAACAATGGAAAGTGATAGATTTTATTTTCTTGGGCTCCAAAATCACTGAGGACTGTGACTGCAGCCATGAGATTCAAAGATGCTTGCTCCTTGGAAGAAAAGCTCTGACAAACCTAGTCAGCATACAAAACAGAGACATTCCTTTCCAAAAAAGGTCTGTCTAGTCAAAACTATGGTTTTTCCAGTAGTCATGTATGGATGTGAGAGTTGCACCATAAAGAAGGCTGCACACTGAAGAATTGATGCTTTCGAATTGTGCTGGAGAAGACTCTTGAGAGTTCCTTGGACAGTGAGGAGATCAAACCAGTCAATCCTAAAGGAAATCAACCCTGAAGGGGTTGGAAGGATTGATGTTGAAGCTGAAGCTCCAATACTTTAGCCACCTGAGAAGAGCCGATGACTGATTGGAAAAAGACTCTGATGCTGGGAAAGATTGAGGGCAGGAGCAGAAGGGGGCGACAGAAGATGAGATGGTTAGACAGCATCATCAACTCAATGAACATGAATCTGAGCAAACTCCAGGAGACAGTGAAAGAAGGGAAGTCTGGCCTGCTGCTGTCCATGCAGTCACAAAGAATCAGACACAACTTAGTGACTGAACAACATTTCCTCATAGATTGGCCATATACTTTAGCAGAAATACCACTGAAAGTATGCTGCATCCCCTTCAGTGCGTCATATGAGGGACAGGTCAATCTGCCCCATTACTGGGGATTCTCACTTCATCACTTGATCGGTTCCTTCACTGTAAAGTTACAGTGTTACCCTTTGTAATTAATAAGTACCTTATGAGGAGATACTCCAGGACTATGCAAATCTCCTGTTTCTTGTCAAACTTTAATCCACTATTGCAATATCCATTAATGATTCTCTCCTGAAACAATTACTACTAGAATGGTTGCCAAATGGTAAATTTCTAATTCCTCTTTTTCTACATTTACTAGTGGTCCTCTTACTGTTAAGAGCTTTCCTTTCCCTTATATGTATATGTATGTATGTATGTGTGTGTTTATATCTTAATCTTATATACGCTCTCTTAATTCTACTCCAATCAGACTCTTGCTCCCATTTTTCTATTTACACTCTTTCCTGTCAAAGTAACAATGCCCTCCACTTGGCTAAATCAGTTCTTGATCTTCACCTTCCTGGACCTCTCAGCAGCATTTGCCACAGTTCATAAATTCTCCCCACTTTGAAATGTTTTCCTCACTTGGTTCCCAGGCCATTTTCCTCACTAGCTGCTCTATCTCAGGCTCCATTGTTGGTTATTTGTCTCTTAATCTTGGGGGTCCCGGGGTCTGAGTCCTTAGCCCTGCCCTCTTCTCTGTCTATGCTCACTCTGTTGGAGATCTCACCCAGTCTCATGGCTTTAAAAACCATTTCCACAATGATGACTCCTGTGTTAATCTACTCGGGCTGCCATAACAAGACACCACAGACTGGGTGGCTTAAAACAGAATTTCTTTTTATTTCTCAGAGTTCTGGAGGTTGAAAGTCCAAGATAAGGGTGCCAGCAGGGCTGGTTTCTGTAAGAACTCTCTTCCTGGTTTGCAACCTTTTTTGTGTGCCTTCACACAGCCTGTCTTCTGCACACACATACACACACACACACACACATACATGTAGAGAAAGACAGAGGAGCCACTCAGATGTCTCTTTGTCTTCTTCTAAGGATTACTGAATTAAGGCCCTACCCTCATGACCTCATTTAATCTTTTTTTTTTTCTCATTTAATCTTAATTACCTTCTTAAAAGACCCTATCTCCAAACATAGTCACATTATGGGGTTAGAGTTTTGACACAAATTCTAGGGAGACACAAGTCGGTCCATAACAACTATCAAAATTATAACTCCAACATGGGCTCAGATTCATAAATGCAACTTATATAACTAGACCTCTCCACTTGGAAATCTGATAGTTGCCTTAAATTTAACAAGTTCCAAATATTAATAGAACTGCTAATTCTCCTCTCCTTTCCCATGCAAAAGGTTTCCTTCTACAGATTTCCACATTTCAGTTAATGGCAAATTCCTTCTTGTAATCCTTCTGGGCAAAAACCTTGGAGTCATCCTCAAGTCCTCTTTCTCAAACACTCCATCATCAATCTGCTCCAAAATGTAGATTAATTTCATAATAACCCCATTTATTCCTTCATAATAATCCCAAAGTCGAACTTTGGTTCAAACCATCACCATCTTTTGTCTGGACTGTGGCAGCAGCCTCTTATCTGGTCTCTCTGCTTCAGCTCACTCACATTCCATTTGTTCTACACCCATCAGTTACAGAGATGAGGTCCTATAAAAATACAAAGTAAGTCCTGTCCTTTCTCTGGTCAAAACTCTCCAATATGGTCCACCTCACTCAAAGCGGAAGCCAAAGTCCTTACAATGACCCACTAAGGTGTGCATGAACTAATCCCAGGGGAATCTCCTTGACATCATCTTTCCCTTGCTTATTCAGCTCAGCCATCTTGTCTACTGGCTTTCCCTTAAATCCACCAGGCATGAGTCCACTTCACAGTCTTTGCCTATTCTCTGCTTGGAACAATCTTCTCCCATATACCCTTGTGACTCCCTGACTCACCTCTTCCACGTGTTTCCTTAAGAATCACCTTCCCAGCAAGGCTTCCATCAACTGTCTATTTGAATTTACACCATAGCACTCCCTTCTCCCTTCCCTGCCTTGTTTTCCTCCATAGTGCTCATCACCATCTGACAGAGCACACATCTCTACAAAACATGAGACCTGTGAGAACAGGGACTTCCCTGGTCCCAGTTGAATCCCCATAATAATCACTCACATTGGCTTTATTCAGCATATTTTTAAGGGCTTTACTGTACCACTCAGGGGCTTCCCAGGTGGTGCAGTGGTAAAGAATATGCCTGCCGACGCACGGGATGCAGGTCCAATCCCTGGGTAGGGAAGATCCCCTGGAGATGGAATAGCAACCCACTCCAGTATTCTTGCCTGGAAAATTCCATGGACAGGAGCCTGGCGGGCGGTCTACAAACAGTTCATGGGGTTGCAGAGTCAGACACAACTGAGCACACACATGCTGTTATCACTCATTTAATCCTAACAAGGGCCCTTAGAGGTGGGTATAGCATAATAGTAATGCAAATAACAAACCATCCCAAATACCCATGCCTTACAGCAGCAAATGCTGATTTCTCCTTCTTCCACCTGCATTTGGGGTTTGGCTGATCTCAGCTGGGTTCTGCTGGGTTGGACTACTACATGTGTCTCTTATTCTTCTGGATTTGATGTTAGGGGTTTAGACAGAGACTATCGCTTTCCTACATTGACACAGAGCATTCTCTTCCTACCTGTTTAGTTTCCTGACATTCAAAAGAGAAAGAGTTCATTGAGAAAAAAAAAAAGTATATGCAAAAGAGGAGATGTCCCTGGTGGCTTCCCAGTGGCTAAGGCTCATCTCTCCCAATGCAAGGGGCCCAGGTTGGATCCCTGGTCAGGGAACTAGATCCCACATGCTGCAACTAAGAGTTCACATGCCACAACAAAGACTGGAGATCCCACATGCGGTGATGAAGACCTGGCCCAGCTAAATAGATAAACAAAAATATAACCTAAAATTTAATACTGGGAACTCCCTAGCAGTCCAATGACTTGGCACTCTCACTGCCAGGGGCCCAGGTTCAACCCCTGATCAGGGAACTAAGATTCTGCAAGCTGCATGGCTTGGTCAGCCGAAAATAATAATACAAACAAAACACTAAACTCTGAAACTATGCTTATCCCAGGCTTTCCTATGGCAACTTTAATTGACACTGTTTCAAAAGATGGAATACACTAATGACAGCCCCATCCTTATGACAGATGGAAATTCTAAACAGGCAGCTGAAAACATGAGAGATCTCTTGAGGCCTAGGCTAAACTTGCACAATGTCATTTTCATCCACATTCCATTGGCCAAAGCAAACTGCGTGGCCACATCTAATAATCAACAGAGAAAGAGTATCAATCAGTCCTAACTGGGGGAGAGACTGAGTCATTGAATAGTAATCTAATTTGCTGCAAGATTTGTCATGCTGCACCCCTATGTTCATAGTGGTACTATTTAGCCAAGAAATGGGAGCAACCTAAGTATCAACAGACAAATAGGTAAGAAAGATATGGCATACACACATACATATATATACACAATGGAATATGAGTCTGCCATAAAAGAATGAAATATTGCCATTTACAGCAACATGAATGGACATAGAGATTATCATACTAAGTGAAATAAGTTACAGAAAGATAAATATTATATGATACCACTTATAGGTGGAAATGAAAAATAACACAAACTTATTTGCAAAACAGAAACAGATCCACAGACATAAAAAACAAACTTGCGGTAACCAAAGGGGAGTGGGGGAAGAAATGATTAGAAGTGAGAGATTAATGGGCTTCCCAGGTAGCACTAGTGGTAAAGAACCCGCCTGCCACTGCAGGAGATGCAGGTTATATCCCTGGGTTGGGAAGATACTCTGGAGGAGGGCACGGCAACCCACTCCAGTATCCTCACCTGGAGAATTCCATGTTCAGAGAAGTCTGGCAGGCTACAGTCCATGGGGTCGCAAAGAGTCGGACATAACTGAGCAACTGAGATTAACAGATGCACACTATCATATATAAAATAAACAAGGATTTACTGTGTAGCACAGGGAACTATATTCAATGTCTTATAATAACATGTAGTGGAAAAGAATCTGAAAAAGAATATATATATACATATATATAACTAAATCACTTTGCTATACATGTGAAACTAACACGATATTGTAAATCAACTATACTTCCATCAAAAAAAGAAAGAATCCTGAAAAAAATAAAAGGCAATCAGTATATTATCCTAACAGGAAGACAATACAAAAGATAAATGTCATGCTATATCCTCTCCCTTTTCTTTCTTCCTTCTCTCTGTCTTAAAAGATAAGGAAACTAAGGCTCAGAGAGGTCAAATAACTTCTCCAAGATTTACTACTAGTAAATGACAGAGCTGGAATCCAATCAAGTTGGAGTCAAGGTTACACATGCCATGTATCTGAGACCAAGATGTTTGGACTTTCTCCGAAGGTGATACAATGCCACTGAAATTTCTTGAGCAAGAAAGGAGCAATATGCAGAGCACATGGGAGAGGGAGAGAGGAGGGGCCCCCCTATGATAGTCACAAAATTTCAGGTCAGAATTGATAAGGGGCTGGGCTGGGGTAGTGTCAAAAAAGGAAAACAGGGACTTCCCTGGTGGTCCAGTGGTTAAGAATCCACACGGCAATGCAGGGGACATGAGTTCACTCTCTGGTCAGGGAAGGAACTAAGATCCCACATGCCACAGAGCAGCAAAGCCCGCTAGCCGCAACCACTGAAGCCCGTGCACTCTGGAACCTGCACGACACAACTAGAGAGCCCAAGTGCCAAAACTAAGACCTGATGCAGCCGAATAAATATTTTTTTAAAAAAGCAGTAAATATAAAAACCAAATAGAAAGACAGAAGAGACAAGTTAAGAACATTTTAAAATGTTTTTTTTTCTCTGCTACATGTAGAAATAAAAAGCTATCTTTGTCGTACAAAGAAAAAAAAATCAAACAAAAAATTCACACAGTGCAGACAGAAGTGTTTAAAGTCAAAGTTTCTCTTCCTTTCTCCTGAAATAAGTTCCATTAAGAGTTTATGGTAAATCTTTCCTGAACTATGTCTAAAACCACATAATACTTATACATATACCTGTTTTAAGAAGTTTTTAAAGTATCTTCTCACCAAAGTTTTATCTCTTGCTTGTTATCACATACTAGTATGGCAAGGCCAGTTTTCTATGTCCAGAAATCACTTTTAATGGCTTTGCCACTTACTAGCTATGGGATCTTGCACGTGTGGCTTAACCTAAGACTTGGTGTATTTAATTTGTAGCTGCAGATAAACATGTGCCTGTCACATAGAGCCATTATGAGGATTAAAAGAGTTAATACACATAAAGCATCTTGTACAGTTTGACATATTAAGAGCTCAAAACATATTAGCTCTCCCTATGAATAGCTCCATGTTTAGCTATACCATAATTTACTTAACCAGTTCTGTACCCATGGTCACTTAGTGTGCTGTGTTGTTCTCAGACGGTCACAATGATTCCCCCACCCCGCATACCTGACTCTGCAACATGACTCTGCTGTCTTTTCCATCAAGAGACTATTTCTAGTCTCCTTGAATCTGAGTTGGACACGTGATAGGCATTGATCAATAAAATGTAGTGAAGATGATGCTGTAGCACTTCAGAGCTCTTCAGAACCTAGGCCTCAAGAGGTCTTGCTGCTTTGGTTTTTTCCTTTCATAGTCCATCATCAGGAAGCCTGAGCTAGCTTGTTGAAGCCACATGGAGAAGAACCTAGGCCCTTAAGCCAGCAGCCCCAGCCATCTGCCAGACTTGTGAATGAGGCCATATATGTATGACCAATGAGTTTGCTGACTTGCAAACTGACTGCAATGCAGCAGTAAGCCCAGGCAAAACCACGTACAGCCGAAAAGAGCTGTCCCAGCTGAGACATGTCCAAGTTGCCAGTCCACACAAATATAAGCAAAAAAACTACTGTCATTTGAAATTACTCTGTTTGGGGATGATTTGTTAAGCAACAACAGTAAGTTGATATGCTGAGGTTCTTATGCAGTGCCTATGGCTCTGGTTGGAATGTAAGCTCCATTTTCTAAGGGACCTTGGGCATGTCCTGCAACCTGACTGAATCTCAGTTTCCACGTCTGTACAGTGGGATACTTTTAGTTCCTACCTCACTAGGCTGATGGAGGATAAAATGAGATGATGAACATTCAGTGTATGCCACAGGAAAAGTATTGTGAACATTTTAACTATGGCTGTGGCTATTATTGTTTGAAGAAAGTTTAGTCTGAGAGCTATGCTATGGAGGGACAGGAAGAATTAGTATTAAAGATAACTGGGCTATTTATGGAGGTGCCATAACTACTGAACATTGAAGATTGAGAACTTTTTGGAATCAGAGACCTATACCAGGCTGGCCTGGAAGATAGCAGGAGTTGAGTCTCAACTGTGACCTATATGGTGTGGGGGGTTGTATGTGTGTGTGTCTGGGTGAGCCCTCTGAATGACATCATGCATGGAGGCTGGAACTGGATGGAAGAATGAAGAACTGAGGCTCTGGGGGCTGCTGAGATTATTGGAAAGGTCTCGTGAGGGTTACACCCTGGGACTTACCCCTACTGTTTTCAGATGAAATTCCAGACTCCTAACCAGGGCCTGAATGCCCTGGCCACCTTTCCCACCTTATTTCCTACTCTTCTTTCCTTCACTCAGAATGCTTTGGCTGCCCAGGCCTCCTTCCTTGAACTTATCAAGCTCTTTCCTGCCTCAGGACCTTTGTTCTGTTTTCCCTCAGAAGGACCTTCTGAACCACTCAAGCTAAAGTTCTCCCCTCTTTTATTCTTTTTCACATCTACTTATCTTTTTCCTTCATAGCACTTGTTCACTTGTTTACCTGTGCATTATTTGTTTTCACTTTAGAAGGTGAGTTTTACAAGGAACTGGTATCTGTCTTGCTCATTTCACATCCTCAGCATCTAACACACTGTCTGTCTCATGGCAAGTGATGAAAAGCTATGAACTGAATAAATGTGAATAAAGATAGGGAAAAGGAACCAGAGAGTGAAAAGACAGCTGAAAAGCTAAATGAAGGTCTCATTTCCTGAACGATAGCTTCTCAGAAACCTAGAATCATTTTACCTAACCTGTGAAACTAAGACTTATAAAGCAGAAGTAACTAGCGTGAACTCCAATACTTTGGCCACCTGATGCGAACCTACTCATTGGAAAAGACCCTGATGCTGGGAAAGACTGAAGGTGGGAGAAGGGGATGACAAAGGATGAGATGGTTGGATGGCATCACCGACACGATGGACATGAGTATGAGTAGGTTCCAGGAGTTGGTGATGGACAGGGAAGCCTGGTGTGCTGCAGTTCATGAGGTCGCAGAGTCAGACATAACTGAGCAACTGGATTGAACTGTACTAGCATGAGGGCACTCAGAGAGTCATTACTGTGGACTTTCAGTCCACTGAGGTCAAATGCCACAGACCCCTCTGACAGACAGAAGAGGCCCAGAAAAGGTCACAGCCACCTCCCTGAGGCCACCACTCCATCCCTCTCTTTGACAGCAGAGGTGCCAATCAGCTGAAGAGCTGTGAAAGGAGAGCTGGAGAAGGTGGGGAGGCCCATCCCCTGGGTCAAGCAGCTATTCTGAGACAGCTCAGGGATAAAAACAGGTACCAAAATAATCCAGCCTTCTCACCCTTGTTCCAGACCTCACACCTCTGCCCCACCAAAGGTGAGGCTAACACTTGAATTCCTCTCAGCAACACACACACTAAGCTTTCAGCAGGGCCTCCAGGGAACAGGGTGACCATCAGACTCAGCCCTGTCCACTGGGAGGTCACAGTCTGATGGAAGAAGCAGGCCAGGGATGGTGAAGGACAGGGCGGCCTGGTGGGCTGCAGTCCATGGGGTCGCAAAGAGTCGGACACAACTTAGCAACTGAACAACAACAACAAAGGGAGGGAAGAACCTTAGAGGAAAGGATCCCTGGATTGATTTAATGGACATACAGAAGATAGCCAGTCCAGGAGGTGACAGTAACAGAAGTAATTGCCAGTGCAAAGGGAGGGAGGCAACACAGAAAAGATGCAGTTTTAGTGAGTGGGAGCCTCAGGAAATTTTAATGAGAGCGGCAGAAAAGGCTGCTTGGGGCGGGGGGGGGGCGGGGGGGAGTGGATGGCGGTAGTGTTCAAATTATGCAGAAACTCCGATTTAAGAGCAGAGTTAGCGCTCTTTTTGGTGCACAAAGTCTTGGGAGATGTTCAACCAAGAGGACGTCATAATCAGTTTTGCACAATAGAAAGTGCCCTATTCCTGCCTTGGGGCGGTTGCCCGGGAAAGTGGGGTGGAGAGGCAGATCGACGAGAGAAAACATTTTATTCTGGCTAGGTCTCCAGTAAGAGCAGGAACTGGGTCAAGGGCTAGTACCGTCACTTCTCGACTCTTGCGCCACCCCACTCCCGGGGTCCAACTTTCGTTCACTTGTTCCGGAACTCGAAGTGTGAGCAAAAAAAAAATGTGCTGCTGGAACCCCGACCCTAGACGAGGGACCAGTGTAGGAGACTTCAACTCCCAAAATGCTTCGCTCTCCAGCTCTGCAGGTCGCGCATGCTTCTTTTCACGAACGGCGGACCGGCTTGCAGACTGTAGGACTTGCCAACTAGATGAAATGCGGGAAACCTAGGGACCGCCATATTACCGTAGGTCAAACCAATTGTACACTTAGGGGGAGGTTCGTGTTTTCTCTCTCTCGTCAGCTCGTACAGGTACTGCAATAAAGTTCGCTTAATTATTGCAAGTGTCCTTATTGTGATTTACGATAAGAACACCTTCCATTTTGCGCCGGAGTTCAGAACTGAACCCCTAGGGAGTCAATGAGCCATCCCAGCACGGCCGCACTCTGCGAGACTCCGCTGGGGGAGGAGTCGGAAGCGGTCCCTCCCCGCCTCCCGGTAGGAAGGGGGTTTCCGCTTCCGGCAGCGACGGCTGCAGCCTCGCTCTGGTCCTTGCGGCTGGCGGCCGAGCCGTGTGTCTCCTCCTCCGCCGCCGCCATATTGTCTGTGTGAGGAGAGGGGAGAGCGGCCGCCGCCGCTGCCGCTTCCACCCCAGGTACCGTGGGAGCTGCCAGGCAAGGCCGTTGGGGGGTGCGGGTGGGCCCAGGCGGGGCATCGGGGTGCGGCCGCCTCTCACGCCTCCAGCAGACTCCCGAGCGGCCCTTCGCCTTCCCCTGCCCCCCACCCCCCCACACTCACCAGCCGAGGCCCCTGCAGCTCATCGGAGAGGCCTGGGGCCACTCCCCAGGGCGCGGAGGGAGGCTTTGGGGGCACAGGCTGATGTGAGGATGGGAGCTGGCTCTCGAGTCCAGCTTATGGCCGGGGAGAGGGTTGGACTGAGGCGGGGGCTAGGGGGCAACTTGGAGAAGGGGGTCGCCAGAGGGGGAAGGGAGCTTGAGGGGTGGGGCCGCAGGGGGGTTGCTAGGGCAGGGTGTCTAGGGGAGTGATGCCCTCAGTGTAGGCTGGGGTGGGTCTTCCTGTGGAGCAGAGCTGCTGGAGTGGGGGCCTCCTAAGGTCCCTCTGGGCGAGGCAGGGCTGCCCACCTGCACGCTGGGGTGCAAGGTGGAGGCCACCCGGGGCGAGGTCATTGAGGATAAAGGGGAAAGGAACCTAGAAGTGGGGCAGAACGGGTGGAGTTGGAGTTAAGGGTTAGTTGGGAGCTTGGGTGGAAGAGGAGAGGTACATGGAATGAAAGATTGGCTGAGTTTACATGTTAGTTTGTGACCTTTTGAAGAGTAGGACTTTTATTTTTGTTTTTTGGTTGTTGTGTTTTTGTTGTTTTTGCAGCGTTGGAACATTTCTTGCCTTGGCAGGTGATGGGTGGAGCTTATGTAGTTTGTTTTTGGAAAGCAAAGTCGAGGTCAGGAGAAGTTGCTTCTTGGCTGTTGCTATTGTGAGAAGGAAAGAGTTCTGGCAAGGAGGTGGCAAATCAACCGGGGAGGCCTGGTTACCTTTTCAACTGCTAAATTCTATGGGAAGTGGGCGTGTGGAGAGGAAATGAAAAGAAAGCTAGAAAGGGAAGATTTTTCTAAGAGTTGGAAGAGTCCATTCCATCTAAGGAGTGGCAGTACAATCTCTGGATTCCCAATTAAAAGTGCCACTGCTGTTTCTCTGTGTGACCTAACTTCTGTGAATCTCTGTTTTTCTGTCTGTAAAATGGGGATGATAATATTTCTTAGAGGATAAGTTGGTGTTGGGTAAATAAGATAATTTGTTTCAAGTGCTTACTACAGTGCCTGGCAGGTCACAAGTGCTTGATAGACCTTACATGTCACTTTTCTTAAAGGGCCTACTTGGTATATTTGGGGTTCCTCCAATCTAGGTAAAGTGTATGGTCAATAATCTGACAGTAGGCAAGGCTTCAGAGTATTATATTTGTAGTTGTTGTAGTGTTTTGTTCTAAGTCACTTGGCTTAACTGTCTTGGTGAGCCTTGAGATGAAAGACCAGGACCAATACTAGTTCTCTCTCATGTTTTTTTTTTAGAAGTTCACCTGCAGTTTTACCTAGACAGGTTTGTCCTTCTGTGACTTTGAAATAACTTGACTTTCATTTGCTGTTGGAGGAGGGTGTATGACTTGAAGAAAGAATGAAAATATTTCAAATTTGCTTAGATTGGTTTATCAACTGATTACAAAATTAGGTCACCCTGGGGTAAGTTTTTTTAAAAAGCAAAACCCAAATATGTCTAGTTATATCCTTTTATATGGAATACAGTAGAGAAGAGAAGCACACATTTAAGGGAGAGCAAAGGGTGAGTTTCTACCTAGTGTGTTAATTGCATAATTGTTTAGAGATGAAACAAGTATATTTTTAATCTCTTTTGCTTACACAGTCTCCTCCAGGGTGAGTCCTTGATTTTACTGTTGTCTCTGTCTGTGAACATATACCTTTACTTCACACACTCTTGGAGAAAGAAATTTTCTTTAGGAACTGAGTTTAAAGCTTTACTTAGGGTTTGGAGTTGTAGGCAGAATGACCACCACCACCATCCTCAAGATGTCCAACTCTTTAATTCCCAGATCTGTAAATATGTTACATAGTAGAAGGCCTTTGCAGATGCTATTAGGGTTAAACATCTTACAACAGGGAGATTATCCTGGATTTTGTGGGTAGGCCCAATCTAATCCCATGCACCGTTAAAAGCAGAGAACTTTATCCAGCTGGGAGTCAAGAGAGATGGGGCAGAAGGGGAAATCAGAGAGAATTGAATCATGAGAGGGACTCCCATTTGCTGTTGCTAGAGGGGGCCACATGGAAAGCATGAGAAGGAATGCAGGGAGCCTGTAGTAACAAAGACCAGACCTGGCTGACAACCAAGAAGGAAATGGAGACCACAGTCCTACAACCACGAGGAACTCAAGTTGACCATCAACCTGAATGAGCTTGAAAGTGGATTCTTCCCCAATTTCCAGCAAGGATAATACCTTGATTTTGACCTTGTGAAACCCTGAGCAGAAGACCTAGCCAAGTCCACCTAACTTCTGACCTACAGAAACTGTGAGATAATAAATTTCTGTTGGTTTAAGCCACTGTGTATGTGGTTTTGTTGAACACTAGTATAAATTTTTGTACCAGAAACAGGGTACTATTACCTAAAAACGTGGAAGTGGCAGTAGAAGAGGCCGGCAGTTTTTTGACAAGCATGAGGTAGAAAAGGCGTAGAAACAGATTGTTAGTAGAAGTAATGAGGACTCAAGTGGAAGTGAGGTGTACATTGGAAACAGGAGAAAAGAGGATCTTTTTACATAGTGGCAAATAAACTTAGAATTGTGCCCTGAGGTCATGTGGAAAAGAAAACTTAAAAGTGATGAACTTGGATGTTTAGCTGAGGAGATTTTGAAGCAAACCGTTGGTTTTTTTGTAGATCTAACAGTGAGCTCATGTGAAAGTCACGTGAAGCCCTCTTAAGTTCTTTAGCATTTTATACCAGCAGAAACAATGCCCGCTTGATTGAAAGACATAGAGTAGGAAATTAAATGGGGCTCTCAACCCCTCCCCTCCCCCCAATTTTTTTTTACTAGTAAGAAGCAGGCTGGTAAAACTAGAAATGTGGATGTGTTTCTTTTCTTTTTAAAAAGGGTGACTTAGGGTGGAACCAAGAGCCCAAAGAGAGGGAACTGAAGGTTACAGAAGAGATTTCCCCAGCTTTGAAATGTAATGGAGTTTGCCCACATTTTGAAACTGCTTTGGACCAAAGGATCCACTTTCCCTTATATTTTGCCTGCTTTCTTTTATATTTATATTCCTTGTTTGAACTGGAATGTTTTTGACTATTGCCCTATACCTGACTCACCATTGCAGGTTGGGAGCAGATAACTAGTTGCCTTTTTTGATGTTTTTTTAGAAATTGTGTTCCAGGGGATTGCACTTAAATGTATTATACCCAGAGCTTCATCCACACCTGCTTTAGATGGAGAGATTTGTGAGTTTTGAATTGATGAATTTTAGATGAGATTTTTGGACTTGATGCTTTAATGAAATGAGACCTTAGGATGAATTGGATGGTTTTTGCCTTTGGTAGAGATATGAGTCTTTGGAGGCCATTAGGGTGGACTCTATTCCAAAGATCCTCTGGCATCTGAGTTTGTTACTGTTTTGTGGCAAAAAGGACTTTTCAGATATAACTATGGTTTAAGAATTCTAACATCAAATGGTTATCCTGGATTTTCTGGGTAGGTAGGTCCAGTCTGTTCACATGAAAGCTGACAACTTTATCCAGTTAAGAGTTAGATTTGAAGCATGAGAGAGAGGGACTCAACCTGCCATTCTTGGAGGGGGCCATGTGGTAAGCACAAGAAGGAATGCCATCAGCACCAGCTGACAACCAGCAAGGAGATAGGGCCTTAGTCCTGTGCCCGCAAGGAACCTCTTTCAGCCAACAATCTGAATGAGCTTGAAAGCAGATTCCCTACCCCAGGATTTCCACCAAGGAACATAGCCCTACAGACACCATAATTTTTGGCCTTGCAGGACCCTAAATAAAGAATCCAGCCAACCCTACCTCACTTCTAGTCTATAGAAACTGTGAGATAATAAATTGTGTCGTTTTTATGTTTGTGGTAGTTTGTTCCAGCGACAATAGGAAACTAATTAGAAACATTTTAAAAGAAAACTAATTAGAAAGGTTTTGCTTACTTTATTTAAAAATCTTTCAGGGATTATTTTCTAGAGAATAAAGACAGCAGAGATTATTCTGTAAAGTGGTGGTTTGGTCCTAGAAGACCTCACAGAATAATGGTGTTAAGTGGAACCTAGGCTTCTTCCTAGATGTGTAAGCATCCTTATACATCCTTACACACTTCCTAGATGATGTAAGCATGTGTCATTAGATGAAGTTTGAAGGATCTAGATGAACAGCTCAGTAAAACATAGATTCTAGAGTTCTAGGCCATTTTGGTAGAATTTCTATAAATTGATCATCTTCCATGCCTATAATAAGCATTCTGGATAATTCCTTCATCTTTATTAGCTGAATAAAGCATTGAGTTTGACAATCCTTTAAAGACTTCCTGTTTTTTAGAAGAGCTGAAAATGGGTGATTATTTTTTAAGGATTGATAACCACCTATAAACAGTAGTCTGTTCTTTCACACTTCCCACCCCAACCCAAAATTGTTACAAGGTCTCTTCTCCCTGTCATTGCCCCCCCCCCTTTTTTTTGGCTGAGCTAGATTTTTCTTTCTGCATGGACTTTCTCTAGTTGCAGTACATGGGCTTCTCATTGCGGTGGTTTCTCCTGTAGCAGAACGGGCTCTAGGGCATGGGCTGAGTTGCCCCACCGCTTGTGGAATCTTCCTGGACAGGGATCGAACCCGTGTCCCCTCCATTGGCAGGCGGATTCTCAACCATTGGACCACCAAGGAAGTCCAGTCATTGTCATTGGTCACTTGAGGTTAAGAATAAGATTTGGGGACTTGCCTGGTAGTACAGTGTATAGGAATATGCCTGCCAGTAAAGGGGACATGGGGTTCAATCCCTGGTCTGGAAAGATTCCACATACCACAGAGCATCTAAGTCTATGCACCATGACTGCTGAGCCCGCATGCTGCAACTACTGAAGCAAGTGCGCCTAGACCCTGTGCTCCCCAACGAGAAAAGTGACCATAATGAGTAGCCTATGCTCACATCTACTAGAGAAGGCCCATGCACAGCAATGAAGACCCATAGCAGCCATAAGTAAGATTTGGGTATATGTGAATAACTAAATCACTTCACTGTATACCTGAAACTATTTTAACACCGTAAATCAACTATTAATTTCTTAAAAAGCCAATACAGTTTAAAAAAAGAATAAGATTTTGGGATAATTGCAGAAAAGACTTATGACTTTTAAGAAAGGCCATTTTGTTGTTGTTTATCAGTATGTGACTGATTAGATTCATAAAATGTGGACTCTCAGCTTCAGTGAAAGGAACTTCAGTGGATGGAGAAAATAAGACAGTTTCTCTTTTAGTTACCTGAATAGAAAGATAATTACAAAATTAGAACATTTCAGGATATGAAGGACTTTTGTGATTATCTGTTTGACTTTTAGGTTTAGAGTAAAGGAAATTGGGCCACCTGAAGGTTAAGTGACTAAACCAAGTATCTCAGTCCTGCAGCTGGCCTAGAATCCTGGTCCGGGCAGTGGAGATTCGTGGCTTTAAGAATATATTCTCTGTGTACCTCGATCCTGTCCTTTTTCTATATTTTACCTTACATCTCTCTGTGCCTCATTTTCCTCATGGAGTCATTGTGAGGATTGAGATAACACATATAGCACGTTTAGCATAGCACCTAACACAGTAAGTACCCAAAAGATGTTAATTGTTATGTTGATGAGAATTGTTTTGACAACTGTATGACATCTTTTGTATAAATATTAGAGTACAGTTTGTACAAGTTCAGAAACAGAATTACTTGATTTGGCATTGGATTAGGTAAGGACTTACTGTTTTAAGGTAATGCTTGTGATCCTTAATTTAAAATGAGAAACTGGATTTGATCCTTGGTCTGTCACAATTAATTCATTGAGTGACCCGGACCAAGTTTGTTTCACAAGAATGTTAGTGTCTTCATACACCTAAATTTCTTTGAACTCCTAAAATGGATAAGCCATCTAGCTTTTCAAAGGAAGAAATTCCTCTAGAATTACTAAGAAAAAGAAACTGCTGTCATTGTAACAAGTATTTACATTGGGTTATAGGCAATTGGTAGTTTCTCCAAGGTAGAGTTCAGCTGACCTACTTGTTGACCAAACTTTTTTCTTCTTCACATTATAGAAATCAAGTATTATCTTTTTAAAAGTTTAAGGTGAAAGAATTAATGGTATGCCAGGAGTGACTTTTCACTGGTTTCTACAAAGTGTATGTCTTTCAGCCTTAGACATAAGAAATGTATTTAGTTACTATGGTGGGCAAGCTTTTACTACATTAGTGATGATAAGTGTTTTCTTGCATAGAAAATATGTGTTATCTGAAGTGAGGGTTTTAGGGTTAAATACTGGGGTATACTTAGAATAATGTTTTATAATTGTGTATGTGTCATGTCTTAAATGCCTTTATATTGGCCACCTTTTCTTTTCACACTTTCTGGTCTTGTGGATTTTTCTGACAGATTTTTATTAGCTGAAACATTTTAATCTGATTGGAAAAGTGAACATTTAGAAATTTTTCTGAAGTTATGACTAATGCCCTAGTGGGCATTTCTCAATTTAGCTATCTCATTAATGTTCTATAATTTTTAAGAAAGCAGCCTTGCTAAAATGAATAGATAAATTCTTTTCCTAAAAATTTAATCATGTCATATCAGAAAGTACAAAACAGCCATTTGACCTTATTGGATTTATAACCAGTCAAATGATGTTAATTCTTTCAACCAGCCATGAGTGCCTGGTGTATTTCAGGTAGGTGCTGTGCCTACCTGGTCTCTAGATGGTCCTTGACCTCAAACTTAAAGTTGAGTGTCATTTTGTCATAATGTATGTATCATTCCATAACTTGGCAGCTTTCTGCACTTGATCTTAGCCAAAAGGCAGAGAAGCCAGCAGCAGCTTTCTGGAGTGTTTTCTTATGAAAACTCTTACTGGCTTTCTATCTTAGGTATAGTTTCTGAAACAGCTGCAGAAATTTGGTGGGCAGTACATTCACAATTTCTGATTCTTAATGAAAATTTTTAATCAAGATTACTGGGGCTCAGCCATAAAAAGGAACACATTTGAGTCAGTTCTGATGAGGTGAATGAACCTAGAACTATTATGCAGAGTGAAGTGAGTCAGAAAGAGAAAGATAAGTATCGTATTCTAATGAACATGTATGGAGTCTAGAAAAATGGTACTGAAGAATTTATTTACAGGGCAGCAGTGGAGAAACAGACGTAGAGAATAGACTTATGGACATGGGGAGAGGGGAGGAGAGGGTGAGATGTATGGAAAGAGTAATATGGAAACTTAACATTACCATATGTAAAATAGATAGCCAACTGGAATTTTTTGTATGGCTCAGGAAACTCAAATGGGCTCTGTGTCAACCTGGAGGGGTGGGATGGGGAGGGAGATTCAGGAGGGAGGGGCTATATGTATACCTGTGTCTGACTCATGTTGAGGTTTGACAGAAAACAACAAAATTCTGTAAAGCAATTGTCCTTCAATAAAAAAGAGGGAAAGAAAGATGACTGGGGGAACTAAGGGAGGGAGGCAGCAGGATAGTTGGAAAGAGCTTCAGCTTTGGAATGAGACCAAATTTGGGTTGAGTAACCTAGTTTACTTAACTCTTAAGCCTGGATTTTGTCATCTCTGCAATTGGGATAACAACTACCTTGGGCAACTTATTTAATAGCCTTCTGTTCCTTCATCTATAAAATCGGCGTCAGTACTTACTTTCCTCAGAATATTCTTGTGAGGATTAATAACTAAAGCACCAGCTAGTTACAGCTCGGTTGGTAAAGAATCCGCCTGCAATGCAGGAGACCCTGGTTTGATTCCTGGGTCCGGAAGATCCGCTGAAGAAAGGCTGGGCTACCCACTCTAGTATTCTTGGCTTCCCTGTGGCTCAAGCTGGTAAAGAATCTGCCTGCAATGTGGGAGATTTGGGTTCAATCCCTGGGTTCGGAAGATCCCCTGGAGAAGAAATTCTCTGGCCTAGAGAATTCGGGTCGCAAAGAGTCAGATACAACTGAGCGACTTTTCACTTCACAACTGAAATTTAAAGGAGATAATTTATAAAATGCCAGATACCTTTTCCTTCCCTATCAGTGAAAACTGTGTATTCATTGCCAGTGCCGATACTCTTAATTTTCATTTTCTGCTGCCAGGAGTTCTTGTTTTTCAGTGAGGCCTTTTGACCTATACTTCCTGTTTCTGATGTGGCCTGTTGGCTGGGTGAGGTACTGAATTGCTGCTTAAGGGTGGGTCACTATGTAACTCGTGCCCAGTGTAGATTGCCTCAGTTACTCATCTACAGTGAACATGGTCAGGGTGTTATCTAGTCTTGGTGAATCTAGGGTTCTGTTGCTTCTAGATAGAAAAGTGACTCTTTCCATCTCAGACTTGGGGAAAGTTCAAAGTTTACTCACCTATGGACCTGTGAACCTGGAATCAGAGATCTTATTCCTGATGGTTCTTTGCTCACAGTTTGGGAATTAACTTGTGTATTGTGTGTTAGGGATATGTTTGGAGGAGAACTTTTTCCTCCATTAACATCTGTGTCTTGCTCACTCAGGTAATCCACTAACTTGTTTTCTTTGCTCTGTATTCTTAAATCATACACATCCCCTTAGGCATAGCAGAAACCTGTCTTCATCAGCACTTACAGTCCTCTGTATATTTATGACTCTGTATAGAATGAATACAAATAGCCATCTACCTTGGGAGTTGTCCCATCTTTTCAAATCTGATTTTGTATACCACTGTGACGTTGTGGCCAGCCCGTTCAGGTAAGAGAATAAGGAAGACTCCAGATTGTAGAAACTCACATCTCTCACCCCTCACCTTGCCTCCAAATTTAAAGAAATCCATTTCATTGTAGTATTACAAATGATAGGCTGTTGTTGAATCAGTGTGCAGAATTGGGGAAATAGTGTTAAATTAGTAAAAATAATCTCTATTTAGGCTTTGAAACATAAGATTTGACTTGGGTTCCAATCTGGCCTCAGTTACTTAGTAGTCCTGTTATATTTGGCAGATTATTTATCCTCTGAATCCATGTTTATTTCTAAAATGGGAATCTACATCTAATACCATGTCTGGTTTATAAGAGACATTCAAAATGATAGTTATTAAGCTCAAGTGTTTGAGGTAGAACTGTGTTAATTCAGATCAAACTGTTTGCGGATGTTTGATTTTGGTATTATTAAAGTGTAGTTGATTAATAATATTTCAGGTATACAGCAGAATGATTCAGAAATATTTGTATGTGCTAGAGTAGTATAGTGTTAATTGCTCAGTCATGTCCGATTCTGCGATCTTATGAACTGTACCCCACCAGGTTCCTCTGCCCATGGGATACTCTAGGCTAAAATACTGGAGTGGGTAGCCTTTTCCTTCCCCAGGAAATCTTCCCAACCCAGCGATTGAACCCAGGTCTCCCACATTGCAGGCAGATTCTTTACAAGCTGAGCCACAGGAAAGCCCAAGAATACCTGCATGGGTAGCCTATCCCTTCTCCAGTGGGTCTTCCCGACCCAGGAATCAAACCGAGGTCTCCTGCATTGCAGGTGGATTCTTTATCAACTGAGCTATCAGGGAAGCCCTTGTTAGGATTATATCAGGTGTTATTATGAAGTTTATATTCCAAATTCAGACCCTTAACAGGATCTAAAAAAACTTACACTGTTAGCTTTGAACCAGGTAGTTTTCTTGCTTTTCAGTGTGTACTTGGAATCTTGGAATTTGAGGGTTGGAGTGGGTATGGTGAACTGTCAAGGAGCTAAATTGTTAACTTTTTCACCTCTGTATTTTTCCCCAATTGAAAGAATAAGACACCGTTACTTATGGCATTAGTTTGATAGATGAGGGAGAATCATTTTAAAACTGAGGAAGAAGATCGCTTCATTTGTCATTTATTTCCACCATTACCCTGCTTTCTTTTGGCTGATTCTTTCAAGCTATAGGGTTAGGATGTTTAGGTTGTGTTTATTGTTTTGGTTTTCTTGTGCCAGTGACCTCTGAATGGATGACCTCCCAGAAGAGATGGTAGTATATTAATGAACTGTACTTGAAAGCTGCAAAAGATAAATTGTGTATCTCTTCAAATATAGGAGCAGTATGAAAAGTGTTCTCAGCCTACTGCATGGATTTTGACTATTCAGCTCATGATCTCTTTAGTTAAATCAGAATTTTTCAGCCAGTGGACTATGTTAGGGAGAGTTACAGAAATGCTGAGATTTGAATTGGTCCCCTCAGCCTTCAGGTCATTTGGGCAGAGTACAGGGCCTCCAAACCAGTGACCTTAGGTCCAAAAGTCTTCATCATTTATCCATTGCTACAAATACTATTTTCTCATTGTGTTTTGAGTTTTTAAAAGGCTACACGTAAGCACTAGTTGAGAAAGTTCAGTAATTGAGTATCGTAACAGTTTTAAGGTTCGAGGGGATGCCGATCTGAAAATAGTTGTGATTTTAAGTTTAGAAAAGACCATTTTAAAGTGTATCTTTCTAATCCTCAAGCAATTAGTTCCCTTTCCACATATAATTCAGGGGATATACTTTAAAATGTGAGACTAAACAATTAAGAGTTTGGGCACTTGTGAAGAAATTTGAGTTCTTATTTTTTTAAACAATAATGTGAAACAAATTCCTGTGTATAAAGTCGGTGTGTCCTCATCTGACTCTGAATGCCACTGTATCTTTTCTGGGAGTTGACACTTTGTTAATCATTCATCAGGCATGGGTCTCCTGCTTTAACAAAAATTGAAACCTAGGATACATTGTCTTCCCCTCTTCCTTTGGGAAAGAATGGGATATATCTAACTTAAAATTTTTAATTGTTTAATATTTATGTAAATTAAGAACTAGGCTTCTTCCCCTACCCGCTCTGCCCTTTTTGACCATGCTGTGCAGCCTGCAGCCTCTCCCCAACCAGGGATCAAACCCGTCTGCAGTAGAAGCGTGGAGTCCTAACCACTGGACCACCAGGGAATTCCCATCAAGTTAACTTTTAAAAATTGATATTTTACAGTGTTAAAAATGTACCTCTTCTTTTGTCTAACTTAGCAATTCTTAATTCTGCTGGGCTTTACAGATTTATCTGAGCTTGTAGTGAAAGCTACAAGCCTTTATTTCAAAAAATATACTGCACACGCTACTTTGTATTACTTTATTTAGGAACTTCCAATCTCATTGATGAACTCCAATTTGAAATAATTTGTTTAGTCCAAATAACAGTTTCCCCTTTTTATTATTTTTAATACAGTAACGTTTGTATGATTTATCACTTTTCACAGTATTTTTTTAATTGGAGTATAGTTAATTTGCAGTGTTGTGCCAATCTCTGCTGCACAGCAGAGTGACTCAGTTTTACATACATATGCATTTTTTTTTTTTACTATTCTTTTCCATTATGGTTTATCCCAGGAGATTAAATATAGTTGCCTGTGATATACAGTAGAACCTTGTTTATCCATTCCAGATGTAGGTTGCATCTACCAACCCCAGATTCCCAGCCCATCCCTCTTCCTTCCCCCCTCTTCCTTGGCAACCACAAGTCTGATCTCTGTGTCTATGAGTCTTTCACTGTTTTGTAGATAGTTTCATTTGTGCCATATTTAAACAGTAAAGCGTCTACCTACAATGCGGGAGACCTGGGTTTAGTCCCTGGGTCGGAAGATCTCCTGGAAAAGGAAATGGCAACCCATTCCAGTATTCTTGCCTGAAAAATCCCATGGATGGAGGAACCTGGTAGGCTACAGTCCATGGGGTTGCAAAGAGTTGGACACGACTGAGCAATTTCACTGTCACTTTCATTTGTGCCATATTTTGGATTCCACGTATAACTGATGTCATATTTGTCTTTCTGGCTTACTTCTCTTAGTTTTAATAATCTTGCATCCATGTGGCTGCATATGTCATTTTTATGGCTGAATAGTATTCCATTGTGTATATATGTACTGCATCTTCTTTATCCTTTCATCTGTTGATCGACATTTAGGTTGTTTCCATGTTTTGGCTATTGTGAATAGTGCTGCTATGAATATAGAGTTGCATGTATCTTTTTGAATTACAGTTTTGTCCAGGTATATACCGAGGAGTAGGATTGCTAGATCATTCTATTTTCAGTTTTCTGAGAAACTGCCATACTGTTTTCTATAATGGCTGTATCAACTTATGTTTTCACCTATAACATAGGAGGGTTCCCTTCACACCCTCTCCAGAATTTGTTATTTGTAGGCTTTTTAATGATGGCCATTCTGACCAGTGTGAGGTGGTACCTCATTGTAGTTTTGATTTGCATTTCTCTAGTAACTAGTGATGTTGAGCATCTTTTCATGTATCTACTGGTCATCTCTAGGGCTTCCCAGATGGTACTAGTGGTAAAGAACCCACCTGCTAATGCAGGAGACATAGAGATGCAAGTGTGATCCCTTGGTTGAGAAAATTCCTTGGAGGAGGGCATGGCACCCCACTCCATTATTCTTTTCTGAGAATCCCATGGACAGAGGGGCCTGGTGGTTTACAGTCCCTACGGTCGCAGAGTCAGACACAACTAAAGTGACTTAGCATGCATGCACACACTAGCCATTTGTATGTCTTTGGAGAAATGTCTGTTAAGGTCTGTTTGTTTTTGCTGTTGTTGAGTTGTATGAACTGTATATTTTGGAGATTAAGCTCATGTCAGTTTGCATCATTTGTAAATATTTTCTCCCATTCCTTAAATTGTTTTTTCTTGTTTTGTTTTGATTTTGGTTTTTCAGTTTCTTTTGTTGTTGCTCTTTTCCTTTGCTATGCAAAGACATACATCTGATTAGGTCCCGTTTTTGTTTTTGTTTCTTTTGCCTTGGGAGACTGACCGAAGAAAATACTGGTACAATTCATGTCAGAGTGTATTTTGCCTTTGTTTTCTTCTAGGAGTTTTATAGTGTGTCTTATGTTTAAGTCTATAAAGCATTTTGAATTTATTTTTGTGCATAGTGTGAGGGTGTGGTCTAACTTCATTGATTTACTTTCCCAGCACCATTTGCTGAAGAGACTCTTTTCCGTTTTATATTCTTGCCAGCTTTGTCAAGGATTAATTGGCTGTAGGTGTGTGGCTTTATCTCTGGGCTCTATTCTGTTACGTTGATCCATATGTCTGGTTTTGTATCAAAACCACACTCTTTTGATTATTGTAGCTTTGTAGTATTGTCTGCTTCCCTCTGGCTCAGACTGCAAAGAATCTGCCTGCAAAGCAGGAGACGCAGGTTCAATCTCTGGGTTGGGAAGATCCCCTAGAGAAGGGAATGGTAAGCCACTCCAATATTCTTGCCTGGAGAATCCAATGGACAGAGGCAGGCTACAGTCCATGAGGTCGCAAAGAGTCAGACACGACTGAGCGACTAACACATACATACATATATACATATGTAGTATTGTCTGTGGTCTGGGAGAATTATACCTCTTGCTTTGTTTTTTATTCCTTAGGTGTCACAGTATCCAAAAAACATTTCTGCACAATATTCTGTATGTCAGCTTCTGTTTTAGACTCCTGAGGATGGAAAGGCAATATTCTCTGCCTTTGAAGCTTTGTTTAGTTAGGGCGACAGATGTGTAAACAGTACAGTGACAGTGCTAAATGGAAGAGGTAAGTAAAGGATGCTGTTGGTGTACGGAGCAAGGAGAGTCTTGATCATTGAAAATTTTCTATAAATGTAGTCAGTTCTGTATTTCCTGATTGGCAGAAAGCATACTGCAAACTACTCCATGATTTTTGTTTTTTAAGCTCTAATTGAACTAATAATGGAAACTAAATCAAGGAGCAAATGGTCTTAAATTGAGAGGTTAAATGGGCTTATTACTGTTGCATCTGATTATGCTGAACATTTTCTTTGCCCATATTTTCCCTAGTATCTTTTTTAAATAGTTTTAAATTTATTTATATATTTATAAATTTATATGTTTAGTATAGGTCAGGGATTGCTAACTGAAATACCTGCAGGAGTCAGGCCAGTAAGATAAATGTATAGAATTGTCCAGGTTTACCTATGGCATCTTTGACTGGATAATCACAGTCGGCAGATCCAAAGTGATGTGGTCAGTGCAGGTATGCAGAAACATTGTTACCAAAAAGAGAGACCTACCTACCTTTTCTCATTTCTTCTTATAAGAAACTGAACATTAATTTGCTTTTTAGTGTTGGCAACCAAGTCACACTTAAAAATACTAATTATTTATCACAAAAATCTTTAACACATAATTCAACTTAATAGCTGATTCACTTTTTAAACACACTGGGAAATTTGCATAGGAATGTTCATAGCAGCGTTAGTCATAATGGCCATCACCTGATGAATGGATGAACAAAATGTGGTATATCCTTACAGTGGATTCAGCCGTAAAAAGGGATGAACTATTGTAAAGCTACATCATGAATGAACCTTGAAAACATGCTAAGTGAAAGAAGCCAGACACACAGGGTTATGTATTGTGTGATTCTGCTTTAATGAAATGTCCAGAATAGGCAAATCTATAGAGACAGAAAGCAGATGAATAGTTATTAAGATGTGGGGGGGGGGGAGTTATTAGGAGTGACTACTATGGGATGTTTGTTTTCTTTGGAGGTGAAGGCGATCATATGGTTGCAATCAGATGGTTGCATGTTAAAAACATTCAGAAAACCACTGAATTGTGTAGCTTAAAATGATGGATGTGATGTTGTATGGATTTTATCTCAGCTTTAAAAACTGGAAGAAAAGAGACTATGTGAGCTAAATAGGATATATATGTTTGCTGTAAAGCAGAATGAATAGGTTTTGAATCTAGACTGAATATTTTAAAATCACTTCCCCTTTGTGACATTGTAAAAGTTGTTCAGATTCACCTACTGTAACATGGGAAAGATATTGCGTGGGTCTTGGGCTTCCTTGGTGGCCCAGCTGGTTAAGAATCAGCCTGCAGTGCAGGAGACCTGGGTTCGATCCCTGAGTTGGGAAGATCCCCTGGAGAAAGGAATGGCTACCCACTCCAGTATTCTTGCCTGGAGAATTCCATGGAAAGGAGCTTGGCAGGCTAAGCCCATGGGGTTGCAGAGTTGGATATGACTGAGTGACTTTCACTTTCACTGGGCTTGTTATGTTCAAAAGTGATAATTTGAAATCCCAAGAAACAGTATAGGCATAGGCATTCACATTTCTTTAGATTTGGAAGCTGGATAGAGAATGTTTGCTGTCCTGTTTCCAACCTATTATCTGTTGTTGGCAAGTCTAGAACAACCCACCCTATTTTTTATTGCTTATTGATCATTTGCAGGAACTATGGTTGTCTCCTAGGTAACCTACCTCCATGATAGTAAAGGAGGGGAGAGGGAGAGAATATTACTCCTTATATCCTGCAGTTTCCTCAGTGAAATCAGATAGGTTAAATGACAGTCCCAGGGCCATATTTGGTCTTAATGGCTCAAATGTTCCAGTTCTTTCTACCACCTCATGAGGCCTGATAAATCCAAGGTTCATGTTTTTCAGTAACAGAGTATTATATTGTTTCTGTAGTTTTATCAAGGGTGCTCGTCACATGGGTAAATTACATGGCTCATAAAAGCTCATGGCTCTAAAGAAACATCTCCCACACATATTGACTAAATTCACATCTCATTAGGAAGTGATAGTATGACTGTTTTACCTCTGGTATTAGTGATGTGTGTGATAAAATTTACATGTAAGACTGAAGAGCAACTTTAAAATCAGCTACAGATCAAATATCCACTATACAGCCAAACTGCTTTTCTCAGTGTTGAAGTGGAGCAGATCCATAACACAAACAGGTTTGATTTTTGCCAATATATTGCCTGTTACTGTCTTAATATCAGTTAATCAAATATTCATGAAACATATTCAGCATGGCTTAGGCACTGTGATAAATAAAAGTATTATAGAAATATTAAGCTATGCAGTAGGAAGACATTAGGATGGAAAGGAAGTTGAAAACTGATAGCCAGTTATCATACTGATTGAAATGGAAATGGCTAGATATTCAGGATTTTAATTTCTTCTTGCATTAGCTTTGCTAAGTCTTTTTCCTCTCAATATTTCAAATTTGTTCCTCATGCTATCCTATGTTTTAGGATACAGCATATGATAGGATTTTCCCCATTTTTTAATTTTATTTTTTTAATTAATATACAATAAAGCTGATTCCTTTCTGTGTGTTAGTCACTCAGTTGTATCCGACCCTTTGCAACTTCATGGACTGTGAAGCCATGCCAGGCTCCTCTGTCCATGGAATTCTCCAGGCAAGAATACTGTAGTGAGTGGCCATTCCCTTCAGGGAATCTTCCCGACCCAGGGAGCAGACCCAGGTCTCCTGCCTTGCAGGCAGATTCTTTACTGTCTGAGCCACAAGGGAAGTAACCACCATCACAACCAAGACACAGAACAGTTACATCACCTCCCCATATTACCCAGCCTCCCACCGCTATTCTCTGGCAACCACTATTCTATTCTCAGTTGTTATAGTTTTATCTTTTTGAAAATGTTATATAAATGGAATCAGGCAATATATAATTTGAAAACTGGCTTCTTTAATTCAGCATATTGCTTTCGAGATTCATTGAAATTATATATGTCAATAGTCAGTTCCTTTTTATCGTTAATTAGAATTCCACTGTATGGATGGATAACAGTTTGCTTATCCATTTAAGATTTTTTTGGTGATTATGAGTTGAGCTGCTGTAAATGCACTTGTATAGGCTTTATGAACATGGTAGAGTTGCCAAGTTATATGAAAATTTGTAACTTTCTAAGAACTGCCAAACTGTTTCCAGAAGGGCTTTGCTATAGGAGTTTGCATTCCCACTAGTAGTGTAAGAGAGTATTCAGTTGTTCCATATCTCTCTCGCACCTAGTATTGTCTGTATTTAACTTAATTGGAAATAATTTTAGACTTACAAGAGTTGCAAAGATAGAATCCTCACATACCCTTCACCCAGCTTCCCCTAATGTTAACATATCACATAATCATGACACTTTATTAAACTAAGAAATTAGCACTGATACAATACTGTTAATTACATTGTGGACTGTATTTCAGTTTTTACCAGCTATGTCCTTTTTCTTGTGTATTCCCTGACTCAATCCTAGAATCAGCCATTTCTCTAAAGAGCCCTCATTCCTTTTATTGGAGAAAGGTATTGAGAAACCAAGGTTTGGATGGTACTTATTCTTGTTGCTACTTATTAGCACAGCTTCTAGGTGCTCTCAGAGGTCAGAGCTAGGAATTTGCAACCAGTAATGTCCACTCTCTGTCGTGGACAGTTCTGTGGGTTTTGAGAATACTTAGAGTAGCAAGTTAATAGTAAACAGAACAGTTGCATTTCTGTGTGTCAGTCATTCCTGTTCTGTCTTTTTCAGTATGTCTTACTGGAAACAAACAACATCTAGCTTTTTGGATCTGGTTCCTTGACTTAACAAAGTATATTTAATATTCATCCACGTTGTACAAATCAATAACTTGTTTTCCATTGTGTGATTACACATATACCGTTTGTTTATCCATTCACCTCCTAGATATCTTGGTTGTTTCCCTTTTTTTTTGGCAGTTATGAGTAAAGCTGCTGTCTACATTTGTATACAGGTTTTTGTGTGGACGTACCTCCACTTGAGTGAATACCTGGTGGGGGGGATGCTGAGTTTATGGCAAGTGTTTATGTAACTGTGTAATCAGTGATCAAATCTTTTCAAGGCTCCTACACCATGTTGTATTCTCACCAGAAGTCAGTCAGTTTCTGTTGCTCTAATTTAGTTTCTGTTACATCCTCACCAGCTTTTGGTGCTGTCTTCTTTTTTAATTTGACTGTCTTAATATATAGTGTATCTCACTTTTTTTGTGGTTGCACTGGGTTTTCATTGCTATGTGCCGGCTTTCTCTAGTTGTGGCAAGTGGGGGCTGCTCCTCGTTGCTGCCGTGCACAGGCTTCTCATTGCATAGGCTGCTCTTGTTGCAGCACACAGGCTCTAGGTGCATGGGCTTCGGTAGTTGCAGCATGCGAGCTCAGTAGTTGTGGCATTTGGGCTTAACTGTTCCACAGCATGTGGGATTTTCCCGGAGCAGAGATCGGACCCGTGTCCCCTGCATTGACAGTTGGATTCTTAACCACTTGAACATCAGGGAAGCCCTGAAATTGGCTATTTTTAAAATATTCTGTTTCCTGCAGATAGTCTGGAGTTTATTTCATTTCTGTAAGGGTAGTCAAGGTAGTTGTTTCCTTGAGTCTAAGATCCAAAGTCTGTAGGGTTTTTTTTTGTTATTTGTTCTTTTTCTGCTAGTTCTTACTCTGTTACAAGCTGCATGTTGTGTTCGAAAAATTATTTGTAAGATTAATTTGAAGCCCACAGCAAAGTTCTTTTCTCCACAGAGAACTTGCTTGTGTCAGGTATCTGTGGACACAGATAATGTAGACGTCACGTTAAAACAGGCTTCATCTCAGATATTCCCTCTATAGATAGGACTGAAAATCTTCCCTGGATCTTTTACTTCCTGTTCACTTCACCCTAAGATTGTGACTCTCAGGTCTCAGCTTATTGTGACAAGGGTCTTTATCCTCCCTCCTCCCTTCCATTTATTTATTTATCTGTTTACTAATTATTGGTAAATTTTTAATAATAAATATCTATTCATTATTTATTATGACTCCTCACCTTGTCAGAACCCTGGGACTTTGCTTTCTGTCAGAACAATATTCTACTTTTAGGGGATCAAACAAAGACCCTTTGGGCTTCCTCGTTTGCTTTCTTCTCTGAGTTCTCATTTTCTCTTCACTTTTGGCTGTATGCTTGTTTGTCAGATGTAAAGAACAGACTTGTGGATGCAGTGGGGGAAAGAAGGGGTGGAATGAATTGTAAGAATAGCATGGAAACATGCACATTACCCTATGTAAAATCTTGGATAGCAGGTGGGAATTGGCAGTTTGACCCAGGGAGCTCAACCCAGTGCTCTGACAACCTTGAAGGTGGAATGGGGAGGGAGATGAGGGCAGTGCTCAGGAGGGAGGGGACATATGTATACCTATGGCTGATTCATGCTGATGTATGGCAGAAACCAACATATTATTATAAAGCAATTATTCTCTAATTTTATTTATTTATTTATTTTAAGATTTAATAAAGTTTTATTTTTCAAAATGTACAGTCGGTGAGACCTGTTCACACATCTTTGCCAGCAGCTAGGGCATCTCCGCCCTTGGTGTTTCTGGTGTAAATCACTTGAGTTCTGTGCTTTGAAACCATTTTAATAAGTCCTTTACTAAGGAGTTCTTGAAGGGCTGCCCTGGCCAGGGAACCACGAATCTTCAGTCTCTCAGAGACAACAACAGGAGTTATAAGCTTATAGTTGGGAACTTCTTTACAGAGTTTGTCATATGTTGCTTTGTCAAACAAGACTAGGTTATTAAGCTTGTCCCGAACTTTGCCTTTGGACCACTTCTTTTTGGCCTTGCCTCCAGATTTGTTCACTGGATCTTTGTCTTTCTTGGCTGACTTTCTGGCATCTTTCTTCTTCTCGTCATCCTTGGGCGGCATAGCAAATCCCGGAGAGCAGCAGCAACCACTACCGCCTCGCTAAGATGTCGCACAGAAAGGCTATTCTCTAATTTTAAAAAAAAAAAGTTTTTTAAAGGGAGAGAGATGAGCAGAGGAAGAGGGAAGGTGGCGGGGGTGGTGTTAAAGCCATTCTCTTTGGTTCTCAGTAGGAAACTTGACCTAGTCCGCCATTACTGAAAACAGGAGTTACCTGCAAAAACCTTGATTTCTTATTTTTAAAACTGAGAAGCAGTCACACTTTTAAGGATCATCTACATACTCTAGCTACTTGCCCTTTCTAGGCGTTTTGCTTTGTGACCTTGGCACCTCTACAGTAGAACGGATTTGTTTGAGGAGTAGAAAAAAAAGAGATCTCAAGTGCAATGGTTGTGAATTAACCATTGTTTCAGGGCAGTGGAGAGAGGCACACACAGTTTAAACAGTGGAATAGAGTGCACTAGTATTTTCTAGATCAGATATTAGAAGATTGTTAATCTGATATGCTTCTTAGAGAGGACTACAGGGTGTGCCAGCTTTTGGTCATTTGGGGATACAAATTGTAGTCTTTAAATTTCTGATTTGCTTAAAGAAGGGCTTTGTGATTTCTTGTTTTGGTGTTTTTCCTCTGAATAATTCCTGTGCATCCTTCAAAACTGAGTAGAGGTGTTATTTCTTCCCTGACTGCCTTTCCCAAACATTGAGGTACTCCACAGATATTTATTGAGTGCGAGGTAATGAGTTGGTGGGTGACTTGAGTTCCCTTCAATTCCTGCATGAGCACCCTGACTTTATTCTTTCAAGTACTGATTGCTGGTGATTATAATGGTCTGTTTTCTTTGTTGGAGGGCAGAGTTACTTTCTCTTTATTCTCTAGGGCCTAGAGAAAAGATCCCTTCCTGGCAATCAAGCATGCTTCCTGGTACATAGTAAGTATTAGATAAATGCTTAATGAGTGAACATTCTGCTCTTGATGTGAAAGGAGAGATAATTGTAAATTAAGAGCAACCGTGAACATTTGAAACAAGTAATTTCAGATAGTATTAACTACTCAGGCTTTTTTGGTGTTCATTTGGCCTTCTAAACAGTGCTACTTTGAAAAGAGGAAAGGACTAGTTTGTATGACTGAATGTTTGCTTATATACATAGTTTGTTCCACAAATCCTCTTACTAGTTTATGCTGCCTGGTTACTGAGAAGAGGTCATTCTCTGCCACTGTTTCAAAGGTGTTTTTTCCTTGTACAACTGCTTTTCCTCTAAACAAGTAGTCCTAAATCATGTAGTCAATGCAGTATAAGCACATTCCTCATTGTTTACAGTAGAACTCGTCTTTGTCCTGTCTGGATGAGTATGAGGCCTTGTTTGTTCACCATGGTTGATCTAGGGATGGAAGGGGCAATTTTTATTTTTTTTAAGATGGAGACCCCCAGTAAATATCAGGGTTAAAAGACCTAGAACTGTTTCACGCCTTGAAAATTGTTGAAAGTTTTAGAATAATCTATTCCAGTTCTTATACTAAAAAATTGATCCATAAAAATATGTTTAGCACAGATAACTGATTAGACTTATGTAGTTTTCTGATATTGAACCATTTACTAAGCCTCTAATTTTCTTTTTTAGTTACCAGATTGAAAAACAGAAATCACATGGAGTAGAAGAGATTAGAGGGAGAGACTGGCTGAAGAGGGCAAAAGGAGTTTTGATTGAAATTAATTAGTTCTGTTACATTTATGTCAATAAACTTATGATTTTGACAGTACATATGTTAGCCTGATGATTTAATGAAGTTTTCATTTCCTTGCATTTTATTAAAGAATAGGTCAATCAGAGCCATGTAATTGGCTTTGTTTGCAAGTGTAGTGTGACTTTAGTAGGGAAACTTTTGTTGACAAGATAATTTTTCATAGTTGATTAATTGGCTTTTATTAGGCTAAACTTTGAACAGACAAAGCTTAGCCATGTCTTCAGTGAGTCTGAGGGCTTTTATTTATTTATTTATTTTTCATTTTAAACAATATTCAAGTTTATTAAACAAATTTTAAAAAAATTTATAAAATATTTAACTTTCATCAGCTTCAAGGTTTATGTTACTCCCAAATTTTGCATATAATTGAACTTTCAAATCTGAAACACCCGCTGAATTGATTCCACTCTGGATTCTAAGGCATCAATTTCTTCTTGCAAATTTTTCTTGGCTTCTTCCAACATCTCTTGTGTTTCTTCTTGAGAGTGACTGATGAACACATCGCCGATCTGATACGGTATCATTAAGCAGTCGTCATCTGCAAGCATGACGTCCTCACAGGCATCTTCTAAGTTTTGGAGTTGTTTCTTTTTTACTTCTATTTCTTCCTTCAGCTCTGTGATTCTACTTGTATTCCGTGCAAATTTGTTTATCTTTTGTTGATCTTCAAAAGTGACGTTGACATCTTCTGCAGCCGCCTTCTTCATGGTGGCCGCCATCTTGGACCAGTCTGAGGGCTTTTAAAATAGAAGTGATCTGAAATTATTAACCACAAAAGTTGTATCTCTTATGCATTACATGGGGACAGTAAGGACTAAGTAAGGTCATTTAGAATAGAAATTAAAAGGAAAGGTGATGCTTCTTTTGTAAGTTATATTTTTTAAAAGGTGCACTTGATTGTGAATGATAGATAGGAGAATTGTCCTTCAGAACTCAAGCAGTTTCCCTGACTTTTCAGATAAGCCATTGTAAAAATTGCTAAACTAAATTTCTTAGGATTCTCTTAATTCTAATTGTTGTGTGGGAAAAAGACAAATTTTAACTGTGGCCCTGTTATTTGATAGAAAAAGCTGTATTGGGAAGGGGGAGAGAGTGGAAGGAAGAATTACTGAAGAGCCCTTGAGTTTAGTCTTTTAGTTTTCCCAGCTATGTACCAGATGACCTGAAGTGTTTAGGGGTACACTGCCTTTTGGAGGCAACTTCATTTATGTTTCAATTTTTTGGACAAAAAACCAACATTGATTTAATTGTTGAGTAATATTTACTGAACAGCCTACAAAATGCAGTGCCTTGGGCTGGGTACTGTAATGTAAAAAGACGGATTAGATAATGAATCTTGACTTCAAGGAGCTAAAGGTCTAATAAGGAAATTAAAGTTTGAAGACTACCATATGATGTAGGAAGTGGTAAGTTCGATGGGAATGTAAAGACACCTTAGAGGCCAGTCATCTTGGCTTTGAATCCCAGCTCCATCTCTACTGGATGTTCTTGGTAAAGCTGCTGAATTTATTTAGGCTGCTTTCTTACCTGTAGATTAGGAAAAGAAATGCCTGCCACATAGAATTCTAGGGGAGAGGTGGGGGGTGGTGGTAGATTTTTTAAAGCTGGAAAACTTTTAGCTCCAGACTTGTAATACCTAATTGCCTGTTCAGTTCTCTTTTTAACGTGTCAAAGAACCATTTTAACCTTATGTTCAAAACCTGACTTGTGAGCTCTCTTCCAGAATGTTTTCTATCTCCCTGAATGGCATCAATAGTCTCTCTAGCCAGACATCTGAAAGTCACTTCCACTCCTTACACCATTAATCCAGTCCACCCAGAGCTGTTGATTTTACACCATAAATTTTGTTCATCATAATTAGTTCTTTTATCTCCATTGCTACCACCATAGGTCAGGCTTTCATCATCTCTCTGACATAGGCTACTGTTGATAACTTTTCTGTTTCCCGGAATGTATTCTCTCTGCCTGTCTCACACCAGCCAGAATAAACTTACTCAAAATGTACATACAGGTCACTTGTCTGCGTAAAACTCTTCAATGGATTTCCATTGTCCTTAATCTGCAGATAAAATCTTAAAGGCATATTCATCTCACCCTGTTCTGCCTTGCTCATTATTATATTCCCACAGCCTAGCACAGTACTTTTTCATAGTAGATGCTCATATAGTTAAAGGGATGAACAAAGGAAGGAATGTCTGAAAGAATCAAGTCTGTAGTTGAGAGATTTAGCCCATCCCTGTATTTCCTTCTTGTTAGGCTGCATGTAAATGTTGTTCAGTTGCTAAGTCGTGTCCGACTCTTTGCAGCCTCATGAACTGGAGCATGCCAGGCGTCCCTGTCCTTCCCTGTCTCCTAGAGTTTGCTCATACTCATGTCCATAGGGTTAGTGATGCCATCCAATCTCTTCCTCTGTTGCCACTTCACCTTTTGCACTCAATTTTTCCCAGTATCAGGGTCTTTTCCACTGAGTCCCAGCATCAGGTGGCCAAGGTATTGGAGCTTCAGCATCAGTCCTCCCAGTGAATAATTAGAGTTGATGTCCTTTAGAATTGACTGGTGGTTTTGTTTGTTTTACCCCTAAATTAGTTATTTTTATTGATGTTATTTTTGGCTCTTCTGGGTCTGTGGTACGGCACACAGGCTTAGTTGCCCCACAGATCGATCCCTGGATCTTCCCAGACCAGGGATGGAACCTACATCCACTGCATTGGAAGGCAGATTCTTAACTGCTGTATCACCAGGGAAGTCTTAGGATTGACTGGTTTGATCTCCTTGCTGTACAGGGGACTCTCAAGAGTCTTCACCACCACCACCACAATTCAAAAGCATCAATTCTTTAGCACTCATGCTTCTCTATGGCCCAACTCACATCTCTACATGACTACTGGAAAAACCATAGCTTTGACTAGACAGACCTTGGTCAGCAAAGTGGTATCTCTGCTTTATGCTATCTAGGTTTGTCAGAGCTTTTCTTCCGAGGAGCAAGTGTCTTTTAATTTCATGGCTGCAGTCACCTAGTTTTTTGTATGATGAGTTTTAAGCCAGCTTTTTCCACTCTCTTCTTTAGTTCCTCTTCACTTTCTGCCATTATAGTGATATTTTTTACATATTGGAGGTTGCTGTTTCTCCTGGCAATCTTTATTCCAGCTTGGAATTCATTGAGCCCAGCATTTTACATGATGTACTCTGCATATAAGTTAAATGAGCATTGTGACAGTATACAGCCTTGACATACTTCTTGCCCAGTTTTGAACCAGTCCGTGGTTCCATGTCTGGTTCTAACTATTGCTTCTTGACCTACCTGAAGACAGGTAAGTTGGTCTGATATTCCCATCTCTTGAAGAATTTTTCACACAGTCAAAGGCCTTAGTGTAGTCAGTGAAGCAGAAATAGATGTTTATCTGGAATTCCCTTGCTTTTTCTGTGATCCAGCAGATACTGGCAGTTTGATCTCTTGTTCCTCTGCCCTTGCTATATCTAGGTTCTACATCTGGAAGTTCTCGGTTAATGTACTGCTGAAGCCTAGCATGAAGGATTTTGAGCATTACCTTACCAGCATGTGAAATGACCACTGTTGTACAGTAGTTTGAACATTCTTTGGCATTGCCTTTCTTTGGGATTGGAATAAACACTAACTGTTTGCAGTCCTGTGGCCACTGCTGAGTTTTCCAAGTTTGCTGACATAGAGTGCAGTACTTTAACAGCATCATCTTTTAGGGTTTGAAATAGCTCTGCTGGAATCCCATCACTTCCACTAGCTTTATTCATTGTAATGCTTTATAAGGTTCACTTGACTTCACTCTCCCAAGATGCCCAGCTCTAATGAGTGACCACACCATTGTGGTTATCCAGGTCATTAAGACCTTTTTTGTGTAGTTCTTCTGTGTATTTTTCCATGAAATGTTCCCTTGGTATCTCTGATTTTCTTGAAGAGATCTCTAGTCTTTCCCATTCTGTGTTTTCCTCTAATTCTTTGCACTGTTCACTTAAGAAGGCTCTGTTATCTCTCCTTGCTCTTCTCTGAAACTCTGCATTCGGTTGAATATATCTTTCCATTTCTCCTTTGCCTTTCACTTCTTTTCTTAGCTATTTGTAAGTCCTCCTCAGACAACCGTTTTGCCTTTTTGCATTTCTTTTTCTTTGGGATAGTTTTGGTCACTGCCCCCTGTACAGTGTTACGGACCTCCATCCATAGTTCTTCAGGCACTCTGTCTACCAGTTCTAATCTCTTGAATCTATTCATCCCCTCCACTGTATAATCATAAGAGATTTGACTTAGGTCATAGCTGAATGGCCTAATGGTTTTCCCTGCTTTCTTCAATTTACGCTTGACTTTTGCAATAAGAAGTTCATGGTATGAACCACAGTCAGCTCCCGGTCTTGTTTTGCTGATTGTATAGAGCATGTGAATATCGATACACATTTACAGAGATGCAAGTGAGGTAGCATTTCTGAGTAGAATTATGTTTATCTCTCTTTTTCCATCTTCACATCCCCTCTTTACTCCCTTCCATCACCCTCCCTCATGCCTCCTTGTACCATTTTACTTACCTGAAGTTGCTGGGCTATGTAGTTCAAGAATATACACGTGCACACACACCCATTTTCTTCTCCGCACATAATTAACGAAGGCCAGCTATTTGAAATTCATGTGAATGACTCTTACTCTAAGCAGATCGTTGGGCATGCATGACGGTGAAGTGAAGTACCACTTTGGGTTGCTGCAAAACAACCAGTTGTCCTCCCAGTGGAGGATCAAATTCCCTGTTCATAAATTAGGTCCCTGTTGATGAGGCACAAAGCTGCAAATGTCAGTTAAACAGGTATTTGAGGATCTGAGGGGTTTCATTACTGAATAGTCTTGCTCTGCTCTTCTCAGAGAATACCAAGGCTATGTGAGAGCCGAAGACTTGGTGGTAAGAGTGTGATTGATACTTTGTCTATTAAAGGAGTTGGGGAATATTTTCCATGTGAGTCAGATGATTTCCGTGGAGAAATGAGGTCTCATTTTGTAATGGCGTGTCCACCCATGAGTTGGCCCTCAGAGGCTGGGAGTTAACCTCAGCTCCTATAATTTTTGTAAATGAAGTGAAGAAAACTAAAATTGACCACAGCCTTTTAAGGCTAGGCTTCTCCTTATTAGTTTTCACAAAGAAGCAATGGTATAGTAATCATTTAGTGTTAATTTACATTGTACTTGGTGTTTCTGAGCCCTTTTTAGAAGAACATCTCACTTGAGCAAGTGCAGTTAGGCAAGTTTTATAAATGATGAATCAAAGCTGGAAGAAGCCCAGTAGAGGTCCTGCAGCCAATTAGGGATTTGAACCCAGGACTTAACTACTTGTTTCATCACCCTGTTGCATCTAATCCCAGTTATTAAATTTGTGCTGATTTTGTAAACTTGTTAAGTTCATAGGGGAAGAGTTCTGAGATCCACAGTTAAAGGTCAACTTAATGGTGTAGAATATCAACAGAAAGAATAAATTTTAAAGGAATATAGAGACTGAGAAGGGAGATGCTGTTGCAGAGAAGAAGGTAAGAATTTCAAAGTATCTAGTATCATTTTAATGTATAAATTCCCAGGACAGTATTCTGGCTTAATGCTGTTCCCTCTATTGTTTTGGCTGTTTGTACACATACACACACCTTTACGCATCTCCCTAGTGTCTTTTGCTGTTTTAAGTCAGGGATAATAGTCACCAAGAAGCCAACAGCCCTAAAGCACAAATGACTTCATTTCTTTGGGAAAAAGGAAAGTTAAAAGTGTCTGCTTTCTGGTTTTTTGCTTGTTTGGAGTATGTGTGTCTGTTTATAATTAATCGATATTAGATAAAGATAAATTAGGTTATTATCAATCAGATTGGTTTATAAAACCAAAGAAATAATTTGGAAATATTTTAAAGGCAGTTTTGGTTCATTTTTTAGTAACTGTCTGAACCATGTTGTTTTCTGGCCATATAAATTGTATACTTATGGGACACCAGAAGTCAACAGAGGTGGTTATATTGGGTTTTATGAATGGGAGAATCCATAAGTAGACACATGCATCTTTTGGTCTCATGTATTGTCGAGGGAGTGGGAGTATCACTGTCACACTTCTGGAGTATATCGTTAACCCCTGCTCTGGTCTCTCATACTCTTCCTCTAAAGCTTTAAGCCATTGAAACTAGGTATAAGGAGACAACGCTGGTTTATCTTTTGGTGTAATAGCTAAGCTCCAACTTAAAGACAAATTGGAGAGAACATGCAGATTGCTGTAAATGAGTTTCATAGAACTCTCAAATAGGCAGAGTTCTAGACACTTTATTAGCTTATTGGATCCTCACCACAAACTTGAGAGGTAAATACAAGTATCTCTTGATTTGTAGTCTGGTTGAATATTGTCAGCTCTTTTCTAACTGTGTGTCCTTTGGCAAGTTACTTGATCTTTCTTCACTTCATTTTCCTCATCCTGTAAATTGGAAATAATAGTAACCTTTCCTTATCATTTCCTCATGTGGTAAGGATTATGAAATATTCACGTAAAGCACATATTGAATGCCTGTAGACATTAGCTTTTGTTATCTAACTAGTTTATGAGTACATGGCAAAAACAAGTTACTGTCACAATAAACAGAAGTTTGGTTTCTGGTCCTTATTCTGCTATTAAGTAGCTACGTGATTGTAGGTAAATTTTCCTCTGAGGTAAATGAGCCTCAGTTTTCTAATACTCATTTTTTAAAAACTTTTTATTTGGAAGTAACTTCAAATTTACATGAGACCAAAGTAAAAACAGTATACATAGGACATCAAAAACACAGACAAGACAAAAGAAACAAGTTAGACTTCATCAAAATTTGAAAGTTTTGTGTATCAAAGGATACAATCAACAGTTTAAAAAGACAAACCACAGGGCTTCTGTGATGGCTCAGTGGTAAAGAACCCACCTGCAGCCCAGGAGATGCAGGTTCGATCCCTGGTCTGGGAAGATCCCACCTGCCACAGAGTGACTAAGCCCATGCGCCACGACTACTGAGCCTGTGCTCCAGAGCCGATGCTCCGCAACAAGAGAAGCCACGGCACTGAGAAGCCCATGGACTGCAACTAGAAAGTAGTCCCTGCTCTCCGCAGCTAGATAAAAGCCCGCACAGCAACCAAGACTCATCACGGCCAAAAATAAGGAAACAAAATGATTTTTTTAAAAAATGACAAACCACAGAATGTGAGAAAATATTTGCAAATAATATATCTGATAAGGGATTAATGTCCAAAATATATAAGGAACTTCTGTAGCTCAACCACCCCCCCAAAAAAAAAACCCAGTCAAATAAAATACTTCCATAGTCATCTCTGAAGAAGATAAATCGCCAATAAACACCTGAAAAAGTGCTCAGTATCACTAATCATTAGGAAAGTACCAGTCAAAATCACAATGATATACCACTTTATACCCGTTAAGATGGCTCCTATTTTTTTAAAAAAAGCCGTTACATGGAGAGGATGTGGAGAAATTGGAATCTTTGTGCATTGCTGATGGGAATATAAATTGATGCAGCCACTGTGGAAAAGAATGTGCTGGTTCCTCAAAAAATTAAAGATAGCATTACTATATGATCCACAGTTCCACCCAGAATTCAAAGCAGAAACTCCAGAAGATATTTGTACATCACTTTTTCTAGCAGCATTATTCACAATAGCCTAAAGGTAGAAACAACTCAGATGTCTATTGATGAATGAATGGATAGACAAAATATATTACAGTGGAGATATTCAGCCTTAAAGAGGAAGGAAATTCTAGCATATGCTACAACATAGATGAACTTTGAAGACATGCTAAATGAAAAAATGAGCCAAATGTAAAAGGACAAGTATTCTACTATTCCAGTTGTATATGTTACCTAGAGTAGTCAGACTGAGACAGAGAATAGAATAGTGGTTGTTAGGAGCTCGGAGATGTGGGAGTCGGTGTTAATGGGTACAGAGTTTCAGTTTGGCATGGTAAAAATTTCTGAGGATGGATGATGTGATGATTGGACAAAAATGTGAAAGTACTTAATGCCTTTTAACTGTATGGTTAAAAATGCTTAAGTTGGTAAATTTTTTATGTATTCTACAATAGTTTTTAAAAATAACATGTTTCAGCAAAATAAATATAGTACAAAAAACGTGTTACCCCATTTGCTTTACCATGTGTAAGTATACTGTTGTACATACCTACTGTCTAAATTCCAATTTTGTCTTTTGACTTGATAGTATTGTTTTTTATAGCATTTCTCCCCCTCTAGTACAGGATACAGTCTTATCTAGGGTAGGACATTGTATATAGTTGCCATGTCTCTTTTGCCTTTATCTTTTATAATATTTACATTTTTGGAGAGCACAGTGTATTATTCCCCACTCCTGACTTTATTTTAATAGAATCCTCCTCATTTTCTGTTTGTGTTTTCCTTGTAATTAGATGGAGGTTACCCAGTCTAGGCCAAAATATGCACAGCCCAGAGACTCATTACATTTTTTAAAAATATGATTGTGTTTATTCAGATTTGTCCCATCAGACAAACAGGAGTGTTTCCTCAAAACATTTGTTATTAAATGCAGAGTAAAGGGAACCAAGAAATGCTATAGGACTCTTTAAAGAAGGGAGATAACTAGATTGGAGTGGTTGGTGATGAAGGAGACTTCATTTTTTACTGATTTGGTAGAAAGTACGTTTCTGAAATTTCACCAGCTTTTCCTGGGTATAAAATTTTGCGTTAGTTGAACCAATATATATTACTGTCTTCTACCAATTTGTATTAAACTTGCTCGTATATTAAGTAAATCAGGAGGAAATTACTATTTTTTGTAATAAAGTGTATTTCTCAAATGGTGATCACCAGCCTATCGATTATTAGATAAGATTCCCCAAATAATAAAATAACATTGAACCTTGGTGTATGAGAACAAGTGTTTATTCCCTTCCTGATTTCATCAAATATTAGAGTAAGACTAAGGTTTGTACTCAGCTTTGCCACCGTTCTAGAGCCATTTAGCACCCCTCCTTGAGCTGTAGAAAACTGTTGAAAAGAAAGCTTTTTGTAGAATGTGTAAATAGTAGTAATGCTGATGGGTGTATCCTCAGGGCCATTCTTCCCTTCAGACTGCAAGAGCATTTAAGCTTTTGTTGAAGAGGTAACCGACTACTTTGTAGGATAGAATCGGGGCTTAGATATGTTTCTTGGAGTTATGTTGTTTTACTTTTTCCCCATGTTTTAGGAAATACTGATTGGCACAGTTGGGATACATTCATTGGTTAACCAGTAGAGAGCCTGAGGTATACTTGAGATCATTACTGTTAAGATGACTTTTTTCTTTTTTCCCATATGCTTTTTAAAAATGGTTCCTTGGCCTGTATATGTTTTGTTTCTGCAGTTTGAAGAAAACAGGTCTGAAGCAAGGTCTTACTCCCCAGCTGCCTCTCAACACAGTGACTGCCAGCTCTCCAGATACCAAGTCCAGCTTTGTCCGCCAACCTGTCTGACATGTCGGGACCCGTGCCAAGCAGAGCCAGAGTTTACACAGATGTTAATACACACAGACCCCGAGAGTACTGGGATTACGAGTCACATGTGGTGGAATGGGGGTAATAATTTCCATTCACTTCACTGTACTCATCCAAAGGGCTGACTGTGGTGGATTTGTTGAGTAATTTACATCAGAAATTCCCTGAGTGCACTTAATAAACCTCAAGATTGAACCCAGTTTTTGTTTTCTTCTACAGTAAAGAAACAGGTTATTGGCTTTGGCAAATTAACAGTTTTGATGGGTTATCATTTAAAAATCATTTCAATCTCTAATTTTTTTTCTCTGGTATATATAAAGCTGGTAACAAAGAGTTACCTATTAGCTTGCTCAGCTAAAAGCTTTGCAGTTAGCTGAGAATTAATACTTGAGTTTGGAAACACTAGACTTACATAAAAGAATTTTTGAGGTCAGAGAATGTTGTCCCATGATGATACTGATGTATAAAACAGTTCTCCAGAAAGGTGTCCTCTTTCTGATGAGAAGCAAAATTGAAAGCTTAAAACAGTCTTCAAAAATTATCATAGGGTGTGTTTTAATCCTGATGATTAATATGTTGATGGCCGTAATTCTTAACAGTAAGAATATTGCCTCTGCACAAGGAAGCATAATGTACTTCAAAGATGCCATCAAGAACTGTGGTACAGTGCCGATAAGTGTTATTGATAATCTTAACAATTTTCCCTCTACATCACATGCTTTGGACTCTAAGAATATATGAGTTTTACTGCAGAAATTTCAACCACTGTCTTCAAATTAAGTGCATTGTGCTTAATTCTGCTTAAATGACATTAAACAACCTTTTGAGTTTTTGGCCTACTGCTGTTTGCTTGCTTGCATTTGTCTTCTAGGCCCTCCCACAGGAAAAGAACTCAACCAGAACTAACAGCTTCCTTCCCTAGACCTGCAATGATTATTATATTGTCCGTTGTCTGTAGTACCTTTTGCTTTCTCTGTTCATTCACTTTCTTTATAGCTGCTTGAGGAAAATGAATGGTGGATTTTTCACATGTTGGATTTTCAAGGGTCCCCAGCAGGAGTAAATAGCATTTAGGCCTTATTGAAAAGGCTGTCATTCTTTAGAGCAAACTCCTCTAAGTTGTAAGCAGAGGCAAAGAAAAAATGTTGGCATTTTCCCTTATTCCTTTTCACCTCAGATGTTGCTTAGTGGTCTTGGAATGTGGGTAAAAGTAGCGGGAGGAACACCAAACTATGATCGATGTTCTGTAGTGTGGTTTGCAAACTCCGGTACATGGACTGTCCTCAGAGCCTTGGAGAACAAGTTGGAGATCAAACCTATATATTTGAAAGCCGCTTATCTGCAAAGAGATCCATGAAAAATCAGCAACTCCCAAAGTGTGGCTGAATTGAAATATTCTTACAGCACGTATTGACTTCTTGGTAGAGGCCAACAGTGGGCAAGGCTGTGGGGGACAGGAATATAATAAAAATTATTTTCCAAGGGAAAGCTGTCTGTTGTTGGAGATAAACATACATAACAAACCCCAATACAAGCTATCTATCAGTTCAGTTCAGTCGCTCAGTCGTGTCCGACTCTGCTACCCCATGGATTGCAGCACGCCAGGCCTCCCTGTCCATCATCAACTCCCAGAGTCTACCCAAACCCATGTCCATCGAGTCAGTGATGCCATTCAGCCATCTCATCCTCTGTCGTCCCCTTCTCCTCCTGCCCCCAATCCTTCCCAGCATTAGGGTCTTTTCCAGTGAGTCAACTCTTCGCATGAGGTGGCCAAAGTATTGGAGTTTCAGCTTCAACATCAGTCCTTCCAATGAACACCCAAGACTGATCTCCTTTAGGATGGACTGGTTGGATCTGCGTGCAGTCCAGGGGACTCTCAAGAGTCTTCTCCAGCACCACAGTTCAAAAGCATCAATTCTTCAGCACTCAGCTTCACCCTCCGACTCTCACATCCATACATGACTACTGGAAAAACCATAGCCTTAACTAGACGGACCTTTGTTGGCAAAGTAATGTCTCTGCTTTTAAATATGCTATCTAGGTTAGTCATAACTTTCCTTCCAAGGAGTAAACATCTTTTAATTTCATGGCTGCAGTCACCATCTGCAGTGATTTGGAGCCCAAAAAAATAAAGTCTGACACTGTTCCCCCATCTATGTATGGTATGTCAGTAGAAATATAAACAGCTTGTGGTTTGAAAGAATAACTGAAAGACTTATATTTTTTAATTCTGGGATTTGGAAGACACATTTTTAATTGGCCAACTTTAAAAAAAAATACAAAGAAACCAATTAAGGAATTATTTGAAATACCTCATTTCTTTTACTCTACTGGGTATAGTTTTGTATGGACTTCCTTGGTGGCTCAGATGATAGAGAATCTGCCTGCAATGCAGGAGATTGGAGTTTGATCCCTGGATGGAGAAGATCCCCTGGAGAAGGGAAGGGCTACCCACTTCAGTATTGCCTGGGAAATCCCATGGAAAGAGGAGCCTGGCAGGCTATAATCCATGGGGTCGCAAAGACTGAGCGACTGACACTTGATAGTTTTGTAAATTGAATTAAACTTGGTAATTTGAACTTTGTAAATCACTTTGATTCTTTTTGTTCCCAGAAATCAAGATGACTACCAGCTGGTTAGAAAATTAGGTCGGGGTAAATACAGTGAAGTATTTGAAGCCATCAACATCACAAATAATGAAAAAGTTGTTGTTAAAATCCTCAAGGTAAGTACAAAAAGACTGTAATTCAGAGGTTTTAAGTAGCATTTGAAGGTGTTTTTCTAGTGCTCTTAATGCCTTTATTTTATTGGTCCTTTGAAGTGAATAGAAGAGATTATCTTCATTTGACAAATCAGGAAACTGAAGCAAGAGCAGCTTTTTGACTCAAGTCTTACAGAACACTGTACAGCCACATTGGCCCATTGGCTGCTGGTGCACAGATTGTTTTAGTTACATCTGTACTGTGCACTGTCACAAGCCAAGAAGTATACAATTCCTTACCACAGAAACTTCCATATTTGACACGAGAAGCAGAGGGCCCCAGACTTTCTCAATTTATAGCACCCATATTGCCTCAATAATTTTGGTGCCCGTAAGCCAAATGAAACAGTTTTGTTTATTAAGTGAAGTCCAAATAACTAAAAATAGTATTTATATTTCAACTTGGTAGCCTTTTAAAAAATTATACATATGAAGTTAAAGAGAAAAGTAATTTTGTTTTATTCTTCTGTCCCTATAGTTAATTACTATTTGGATATGTATACCTATTAGTCGCTACAGCAGCTTCTCATATGTCAGAATCACACTGGACATCGGTAGCCTCATTCCCTGTTCCACACTGATTTTTGCATAATACTTCGTTTTTGTCACAGCAACTGCTGAAAACCCAGCTTCACAAAAATATGCCATCAAAGAGAATGTAGTGCAGTATAATATTGAAACTGTGAACTACCTCAAGCTGGTAGTGTGCTCAGTGACTGGCAGACCACAAGTATTAACTGGTGCTTCCCTCAAAAATGAAAAAGCCCACAGAGCACCTGTGAATTTTCTGGGGTGTTTTGGCATACCTTTCAGGAACCAGAGAGTTTAAGTATTTATATCTTACTGTGTGTACAAAGAGAAACAGACTGAAATCTGGACTTGTAGATTCTAATCCCACTTTAAAAGTAATTAGCCATGGTAGTTGTATTTTAAGACATGTTTATCTGTGAAAATGAGATAGTCTGGCTTTACCTGTCTTTCTCAGAGTTACTAGGATCAAACACAAAATTATATACAGATATATACTTTGGAGACCGAAGTTCTATGTAATTATAAAATGGTATTCCTACAGAAAAGTATATGATAGACTGAGGTGATAAATCATTTAGAGTCATATGAAAGGCACAAATAGTGAGTCTTACAGTGTAGAAGACAGTGGTGGTGCTTGGGGAAAGGCCCCTGAAACTGTTTTCAGGGCCTGACAGAGGAGGATTTGGATTGGTGTGCGTGGGAGGATGGGAGGGAAACATAATCTAGAATACACAAGATAAGAAAAGAGGAAGAAATAAGTGAGAGAAATGTTTCATATGGAAGCTGTCATGTGACCACACATAGGAAGTAAACTTGGAAAGGGAGAATAAATTAGTGACGACCTGGAAAAGATAACCTCTGCATTTCCTTCCAGCCTAAAAATTAAAAATTTTACCTCTTAGGTTGTTGGGAGCCACTGATGGTCTTTAGTGATGGGTGGTTTGGAAAGATTTTTTTTTTTTAATCTCCTACTATTTATTAAGACAGAATTTGCATTGATCACATTAAATTAGGGTTTAAATGACTTGCCTGGTTTATCACAAACTAGCTTTTGTAAGTTTATAGATTTTAAAGGATTCTATAGGAAAAATGTTTTGTAAACCAGGAGCTATTTGCAATCAAGCAGCAGTAGGGATACAGCAATTAGTAGAAAACAAAAGAGAGATTAATGGATTAGTTTCTGGGGAGAGGGGATTCCCTGGTGGCTCAGATGGTACACATTCTGCCTGCAATGCAGGAGACCTGGATTCAATCCCTGAGTTAGGCAGATCCCCTGGAGAAGGGAATGGCAACCCACTCTAGTTTTCTTGCCTGGAAAATTCCATGGGCAGAGGAGCCTGGCAAGCTACATTTTATGGGGTTGCAAAGAGCCAGATACAACTGAGCAACTAACACTTTGACTTTCCTGGAGAGGAGAAACATCTCCTAGATACTCTAGCAGATGAGAAAGATATAGTTGAAGCAAAAGGAAAACTTAGGATTAGCTGTTTCCCACCCAGTGTACTGAATTCTAATAGAAGCAAGGCTGAGGCCATGGATTGAATTAGAAATGGAATTCAGTTAGTATAATAAAATAGCTTTCATTTATTGAATGCCTACTTTGGCTTGGGCTTTTTTTAAAAAAATTTTTGTCCACCCGAGGTTCTCATTGGTGTGCATGGACTTTGTCTAATTATATGACAACTGGGGGTTACTCCCTAGTTGTGATGCAGTGGGACTCTGCCACTGAACTACCAGAGAAGTCCCCACATTGAGCTCTTTTCTAGCTGTGGTATTTACATCACAATTCTGCAAGGCAGGTGTAAAGTTTAGAAACACCTAAGTGGTTTTCTCAAAGCTGCACAGCTATAAAGCCAGGTGTGGAGGAGAGTCTGTTTCCAAAACTTTCTCCTTTCTGCTATACCATGTGCTTAGGATTAAAAAGTCTGCAGTATTGTTTAGTAGTGCCTAGACCTAAATCATGAACCTGGGAAATGTCTAAAAATAGATCTCCAGCTCTGTTGTCAAGATTCTGATTGAGTGGGTCTGTACAGTTTGTATATTAAAAAATCCAAGTTGATCGTCAAAGTTTAGTAACCAGTAGTCTTGTTAAAGAAGAGGTGTTATATGCTTACAATAATTTCTAAGAAGTGTATATACTGTGTGTCAGTAGTCTGAGGTGACCAAAATTGATAGGAAAGACTCACATGGTCCATTGTGACAGACACAGGTCACACTGAGCATTTGAAATATGGCTGATCCAAATTGAGATATGCTGTAAAGATAAAATACAGCAATTTTAAAGATTTAGTACCCAAAAAAGGATATAAAATTGTTCACTAGTTATTTTTTATATTGATTACATATTGAAATAAGATTTTGGATATTTTTTTGTTAGCCCTAAAGTATCAAATGTGGGTGCTAGAATATTTTAAATACACACGTGGGGAAATCCCTGGCAGTCCAATGGTTCAGACTTTGTCCTGTCACTGCCATGGCCTCTGAGTTCATTCCCTGGTTAGGAAACTAAGATCCTACAAGTCTCGTGGCATGGCCAAAATAGATTGAAAAATAAAAGTAAAATACACATGTGGCTTGCATTGTATTTCTTTGGACCAGCACTGTTTTAGACTGTTTAGAAAGAAGAGTTTGTAGAAGAGGTGCGTTTGGACATTCTCAGAAAAATGAAAGTGATTTCTGTACTAAAACAGATGTGGAAATGATGGGTGAAGACAAAGGAATATGAAAGATACATTGGTTATAAGGCTAAATAGATATTATATCTCAGCCATATTCTGAGATCTTTTTAGATATCTCATTTGAGTCTTGAAGTAATTTTATAAGTATTCCTATTGATCGTTTTACTTGTAATGAAAGGTTTAGAGAGGTTATATAACTCGTTCATAAGCACACAGCTAGGAGGTAATGAAAGTAGGAGAGTCACGTTAGGCAGTCTGACTCCCAGGCCCACATTTAACCCAAAAGGTTATACTGCACAAAGATAGTTTGGCCATCTTTGCTACTGGTCCTGATTTCTATTTCTGTAGGGTGTTTAATAAAACTTAGAAGAAGGAATGGAAAGAGTCCCATGTTTCATTCTAATGTTAAGACATTAAGAATGATCTTCAGAATTAAATGCTAATTCTGCAGGTGTTGGGAATAGAAATTTTTATTTTCTTTCAATTCAGTATTGCTAAGTAGCTGCAGAGTACCTGGCACAGGACCAGGAGAGGGGGATCCAGAGATGAGTCTGACACATTTCCTTCCTTCAAGGAGTTCATAAGCAAGCCATTTGTGTATTATACTACCTGTTGAAATATCCTGAAATTATTTTTTTTAATGATGTACTTTTACCCTTTTAGCCAGTAAAGAAGAAGAAAATCAAGCGTGAAATAAAGATTTTGGAGAATTTGCGAGGCGGTCCCAACATCATCACACTGGCAGACATTGTAAAAGACCCTGTGGTGAGTATAGTCGGCACTAGTAAGGCCCACAAGGGCTGAGGTGGTGTTTGACCTTGAGCACAACTGGCCTCTTTCTGTTCTTCCCTCGGCCATTAAGTCCTGCTTTAAAAGTGCTTAATCAGTTATACCATTTGACTAGTTTGGGTCTTTCTTTCAAAGAGACCTCCACCCACAGACTATTTCTTATTCTTCTAGGCTAAGAGACTGATAGCACTGGAAACTGAAATGTGTTAATCCATTTTGCAAACTCAGGTCCGATGCCGATGGGCGATGGGCGCATTGTCGGGCTGCCTAGAGCCTGGTGAGACTTCAGCTCCATGTCTTCTGTTTGAAATCCATCCCCAAAGTGACCTAAGCGTGGTGATAATCAGAGTGGGGAGGGCTTGTAGCAATAGAGGGTTTCCTACTACTGAGGCGAGGACTGCCAAATTCACCACATAGTGTCCACAAACATTGTGCCCACTAAAGCTGCCAGGTCTATTGCTAATGTGTGTTTTCTTTTTCTTTCCCCTAGTCACGAACTCCTGCCTTGGTTTTTGAACACGTAAACAACACAGACTTCAAGGTATAATGTATAACCAACCATTTCAAGCTGGGTTTTAGGCCACATAAAAAACCTTTTAGGGATGTTACTGTTAGAAGAGCATCCTTCTAACTTGCTTTAAAAGAGCTTTTCATCCTGATAATATTAATTTAAAGATAGACATAGTCTTTTACAGTGCCCACTTTCCACATCTTGTATTTTGCTCTTTTATTTGTTTAATGCTCTTTAATGACCAGTGCGTAGGTTTGTCACCATTTGACAATTTACCATTCATTTGACAGTTTCCACTGGTGTCAAACTTAATGAAAGCAACAGCTCATGTTTAATCAGGATCTGGCCTTAACAGCATTTTGCTTTAAAAATGACAAAGTTCAAGAAGGGATATATCGTATATATAAAAGCAAGGACCACTTGCTTATACCTTAGAATTCCTCAGAAACTTTGGGCTCTTGATCTTAAAAAGAGATGGATAAGAAAGAAAGGGTGGTAGTAAATTCTGCTAAAACACAAACTCCTACAACAGGTATCTTGGACTTCCAGCCAATTTCGAACAATTCTCAATTCCAGTACAGTAGAAGAATGTGGGCACTCTTAGATTTTAACTTGCAGAAATATTTAATTTACCTTTGCACAAGTCCAGTATCAAGAATGTTGGATGTCAGTAAACGATTGAATTCTTATGCTGAGAGGAGGAAAACAAGGAAGAAAAGTTTACTTTCAAATTGGGACAGAAATAGTTCTGTTAAATTGTCCTGATATGTTTGGCAACAAGCCATCTGCATACCCACTGGTGATCTGCTTTGGCTATGACTATGTAGGCCAAAGGTGGGTTAATTCCCTACTAAGGAGGCTATGTATTTGCCCACATTACTTTTATGACAAGATCTGGAGGTAAGAAAAACTAAGCTGAAAATGTATATCCGTGCATGTTGCAAATATAAATTGGTATGCTTCCAAAAGTAGATTATGGTTTGAACAATATGAGTTCTTCACTTTTACATATAGAGTTGAAAACCCAAAGTATCTCTTTAAAGTTAATGTTATGTTGGAGAAGTAGAGACTAGTAAACAGACAGGTCTTAGAACAGTGGTACATGAGCCAAGTCTTGATTTGAATTTGCTACAAATGAGGATGAGAAGTTGCCTTCCTTTCAGTACTATTTCATGGCTCAAATGTTGCATTTGTCTTTGACAGCAATTGTACCAGACGTTAACAGACTATGATATTCGATTTTACATGTATGAGATTCTGAAGGTAAGGAATTCTTGAATACTAAATATCTTTGGATTGATCTCCCCTTTGTTAAATAATCCAAATGACTGTAGAAAAGCCAGTGGGTTGACTTTATAAAATATGTTGGGGTGGGGGAGTCTGCTTATATAAATAAACTAATAGCATCAGAACTCTTATGCTGATTGAAAGATAAGAGTCTAGTAGGAATATAATTTATAATGCTTGGGAAAGGGTATTTAGAAGAGAGGTTCAGAGGATCCTTAACAAACATTTGTAAACTATCAAAAATAATTCCTGATGTACTGGCTTCTGATGTACTTTATTTAACTTAAAATTAAGCAAATAAAACAGTAAACTTTGACTTAACCCTCAAAGAGCTGTTGTCCTAAGGATTATGTGAATTTCTGCTTAGAAATTGCTGATTTAGAATGAGCTTTGATTTCTAAAGCGGGATCGCCAAATATATTGCTTCCAGTATTCAAACGATCAGCTTCATAGGTAAGAAAATTGCTAAGAGTTGGCCAGTGCCTTACTAAGTGAGGGTTGACGTAAACACTACATTTGAACTAGAGAAGTACTCTAGAGAAACTTTGCCAGCAGTATTTTATCTTTCATTGGCTCATGGAGTCTTGTGGCACACAAGACTCCACAAAGTTAAGGATATGCTTGCCTAACCCTGGATATCATAGGAACCCAAGTTGCCCTTCAGAAAGGACAAAAACTTGGCCAGTGGCTTCAGCTGACTTAAAGGCCTTGATTAGCAAACTCCAGAAGTTATGCCAGTCACTAGTTTGAAGTTGGACTTGGTTTTCAGATTGGATTTGATGTCATAAATCAGGAGTTTGCAAACTTCCTTGCAAGGCCAAATGGTTTAAAAATTTTTGGCTTTGTGGGTCATAGGGTCTTGGTCACACTACTCAGCTCTGCTGTTGTAGCATGAAAGCAGCCACAGGGAACATGCCAGCAAATAGTTGTGGCTATTAAAAACAATAAAACAATTTACAAAAACATTCCAATAAAACATTCACAGAAACAAACAGCAGGTCATATTTGGCCCATGGGAGGGTCGTGGTTTGCCAACCTCTGTTGTAGACTCTTAGCTCTAGAGATTTACTGTTCTTTAAATAAGAGGTTTGTAGTAGAGGTCAGGTTTCTTCCTGTGAAGGGCTCATGTTTGTGAAGATAATCCAGGCTCTCGGTAAGAGGGAGAAATTAGAAGTGTTGCAGTTGGTATATATACTTTGAGTCTTTAACAAAAAAAATGTTGAAGTACCTCTTCTGAAACAGGTCTTGGGAATTTAGAGTCTGTGGGTTTGTACAAGTCTCTGAAAAATACCTGAGAACGTGATTGTCCTAACCTTGACTCTCAGGAGTGTTGTGAGGCATGAAGGAAAGCTGGAAGAGAAAGTAAAAGTAAAAGACTTTAACTGAAAAAATCTCTTATACAAGCTAACTCTTCCCTTTTTCACATGTTCCTCCCAAAGGCCCTGGATTACTGCCACAGCATGGGGATTATGCACAGAGATGTCAAGCCCCATAATGTCATGATTGATCATGAGCACAGAAAGGTAAAGTGATAGAAGGAGAATTCTTATTTATATCAGCACGAGAGAGTTAATAGCCCATCTTTCAACATTTTACCCCTAGCATCTGTCATAGTCTGTGGTACCTATTAGGCATTTGATAAATATTTGACGAATGAATGAACAAATCAGTGTACAATCTAAAATATGGCACAAATGAATTTTTCTGTGAAACAGACTCACAGACTGGATGCCAAAGGGAAGGTGGGTGGAGGAGGAGTGGGCTGGGAGTATGGAATTAGCAGGTGCAAAACTATTATATATAGAATGTATGAACAACAGGGTCCTATTTTATATAGCACAGGGAACTATATTCAATATCCTGTGATAAACCATAATGGAGAAGAATATGGAAAATAATGTATATGTATGTATAACTGAATCACTTTTTTGTACAGCAGAAATTAACACAACATTGTAAATCAACTAGAATAAAATAAATTTTTAAAAAATCAATGTTAAAACGTCATTCATATTCCTATCAAAAATAAAAGATTAGTATTGTGGGTAAATCATTAGTTTGGGTTTTAATCTTATTTATTGAAAAACTACTCTCTTGGGAAATGCTTTTTCTCATCTGCTTCTGTTTTTTCTTATAGGGGGTATACAAGTAATAATATTTGTTGTACATACCACTAGGTTATTACGAGGATTAAGTGTGTACAGTTGTAAAATGGGTGAAATATTCAGAAACTGCTGCTGCAGGTGTCATGAGTATTAGTTGCAGTATAACATTTCTGCTTTTTAAGGTGACCCAAGCCCACCTTTTGTATGCAGTGATGGCTCTCTGTTGCAGGCTTTGGAGATATAGGTGATTTATTCATTCAGTTAATATCCTGATACACATTTACACACTATGTGTAATGGGTACTACTCTAGGGGCTGGAGTATATGTGTAAAACAAAAAATTCTTATCTGTAGAAGCTTGCATTTGAGGGAGACTGGTGGGATACAGAATTAAAAGTGGCATGGAAAAAAAATAAAACAGGAATGGGGAGTGTCAGAGGGTGTTGCAGTTTTAAACAGGGTGACAAGGAAAAGATTTTGTTAGGAAGGTGACATTTTGTAGTAGACTTGAAGGGAATTACCTGTACAGTTTTGAGAAGAGGGTATAGCAGATGCAAAAACCTTGAGACAAGAATGTGCCTGGCATATTGAAACAGCACAAGGGTAGAGCTGGGATAGAATGAACACGGGGAAGAGAAGAAGGAAATGAGATCGAGAGAGAGAAATAGAACATATCTTGTCAAACCTTGAAGATCACCATCAGGCCTTTTCTCTGAAGATACAGAGGTTTTTGCAGGGTTTGAGTAGAGGGTTGATAAGATCTCCCTTCTGTATTTAAAAGTTTACTACACATCTATTAGTACAGCTAAAGTATTTAAAAAAGAATTCCAAATATAGACAGGAATGTGGAATAACTCAATCTCTCATACATTGCTGGTAGGAATGTTAGGTGGCACACTCAGTTTGGAGAATGTCAGTCTATATTGTTTTATAGTTTGTCATTTTCTTTCAAAACTAAATATAAGCTTACCAATCAACCCAGAGGTGACATTTATCCCAGAGAAACAGACTGAGATCCGTATAGAAACTTTCACTTGGGTAAATGAGTCATTAAACTCTGATGTATCTATACCATTGTAATAGCATTAATGATTAGTAAGAACTATTGATGATGCAACAACTTGGATAAGTCAGTCTCATGCTGAGTGAAAAAAGCAATCTCAAAAACTTAAACTGATGGTTCCATTTCTGTAATTCTTACGATGACAGAGTTAGAGAACAGAAGGGTTGCCAGGGGTTAGAAACTGAAAGGAAGGAGTAGCATAAAGGATACCTGTGGTGATGCTCTTTATCTAATCATGGACTAGATAAACGAATCTAGCTGTATGAATCTGCATATGTGATAAAATTGTGTAGAACTGTACACACATGTAAAACTGTTGAAAAGAAAGGCCTCTGAATTGTGTCAGTTTCCTGGCTTTAATATTGTACTATAGTGATGTAAGATGTTACCATCGGGAAACTGGGTGAAGGGTGCACAGAACATCTCCAGATTCCTATGAATTTATAATCATTTTAAAATATTTTTGAAGAGGATCATTTTGGTTCCTGTGTGGAGAATGGAGGGTAAAAGTGAAAGGTAGACCAATTAAGAAAAGCAGCTATTGCAGTAAACCAGAGATTGGTGATAGCATGGACCAGGGCAGTGGCAGTAGATGTGATGATAGGGTCAGAATTAAGATATGTTGACAGATTAGATGTGGGGTAGAAGGGAGAGAAGCGTCCGGGGTGAAAAATTTTTAACCCGAACGACAGGATAAATGGAATTACATTTAAGGTAACAGAGGAAGAGGAGGATTCCATGGGAAAAGCAGGTTTTGCAGTGAATAATCAAAGTTTTAGTTCTGAGGGGTCTTTCAGGTGATCAAAGAGAGATGGCTGGTGAGAGGTGTGGGCTAAATATAGGTGGGAATAGCAGAGATGCTGTGTGTGAAGCCACAAAACCAGAAATAGTCACCTGGGGATACTTACTGATAAGACAGGAAGCTCAGGAATAGCTCTGGAGCACTGATGTTAAGATGTTGAAGAGAAAGACTATAAAAAAGCTACATTTTCATATTTTTTTGTTATATTTCCCTTTGGTCAGTAAAAGAAGACACTGAACCTAATTACTGAAGTTTTGGAGACAGTGCTGGAGCAGTCAGGCATTACTCAGGCCCTTCTGCTCACACTACAAGTCATGGTCGTACTTTGCATGATCCTTGCTACTATTGGGGTGGCCAAAAAGTTTGTTTATTTCTCCATACGATGACTCTCGTAGCACTTAGTTGTCTTTAACTTCATTGGAAATAATTTTGTTGGATTATATTGTTATCAGTGTGCATTTTTAAAAAAAACTTAGCCAAATTGGTGAATTTTTGTGAAGCCATTTTAATGTTGAAGATGGAAGAAAAAAAGCAACATTTTCAGCATATTATGTTTTATTGTTTCAAGAGAGGTGAAAACACAACTGAAATGCAAAAAAAGATTTGTGCAGTGTGTGGAGAAGGTACTGTGACTGATTGTGTCAGAAGTGGTTTGCAAACTTTTGTACTGGAGACTTCCCGCTGGATGATGCTGTTTGGTCAGGTAGACCATTGAAGTTGATAGCGATCAAATCGAGACATTGACTGAAAAAAATCAATGTTATATACCACGCAAGAGATAGTCAACATACTCAAAATATCCAGATCAAGCATTGAAAATCCTTTGCACCAGCTTGGTTATGTTAACCACTTTGATGTTTGGGTTCCACATAAGTTAAGTGTAAAAAAACCTTCTTGACAATATTTCCACATGTGATTCTCTATACTTAATCGTAACAAAATTGTTCATTTTTAAAACAAATTGTGACGGATGATGAAAGTAGATACTGTACGGTAATGTGGAATGGAAGAGATCTTGGGACAAGTGAAATGAACCACCCATCAACCACACCAAAAGCCGATCTTCATCCAAAGCAGATGATGTTGTATATGTGGTGGGGTTGAAAGAGTCCTCTAGAATGAGTTCCTTCTGGAAAACTAAACAATTAATCCCAACAAGTACAGTTCCCAGTTGGACCAACCGAAAGCAGTGCTCCGTAATTAGTCAACAGAAAATGCATAATCCTCCACCAGGATAACACAAGACCGCATGTTTCTTTGATGACCAGGCAAAAACTGTTTTAACACCTTGGCTGGGAAGTTCTGATTCATCTACTGTATTCACCAGACATTGTACCTTTGGATGTCTGTTTATTTTGGTCTTTATGAAATTATCTTAGTGGAAAAAACTTCAGTTTCCTGTAAGACTGTATAGGCACCTAGAACAGTTCTTTACTCAGAAAGAAAAAGTGTTGGGAACATGGAATTGTGAAATTGCCTGGAAAATGGCAGGCTGTAGTAGAACAAAACGGTAATACGTTGTTCAATAAAGGTCTTGGTGAAAATGAAAAATGTGTCTTTTATTTTTACTTAAAAACCGAAGGAACTTTTTGACCAACCCAATACTATTTTGGTAAGAGCTGTATTTTTATTTTTCTCCTGTCTACTGAGCATTACATTGAATTCTAAAAATTAGCAAAGGTGAATAAAACAGTCCCTACCCTCAAGGATCTTACAGTCCATATTTTTTTTAAAAGTAGAAAGCAAATATTCAGTAGAGTTGTAAGTTCTATTAAATTTATCTGAGGTTAGTTGGTGAGGCAATTCAAAGACAGTAGTTGCTTCTATTTACATAATTAGAAAAGATTTCATTGAAGGAGTTAACTCAGAAGAGATGTTCACCAGAATAGGAGTCTAGATTGAATAGTAGAGACATTTTAGTCAGAGGACTAGTTGAAATTTGCAGAAATACAAAATAATTGTATGTTAAAAAGAGTAGTTTTGAGAATTCTTAACTGCCAAGGGCCCAGGTTCAATCCCTGGTCAGGGAACTAAAAATCCCACAGGCCACACAATGTGACCGAAAAAAAAAGAAAACGAGTACTCTAATGGCACTGTTGGGGGTATCTTGAAAGACACATTTATTTATTATCTTTTTTTTTCCCCTTCAGCTACGACTAATAGACTGGGGTTTGGCTGAGTTTTACCATCCTGGCCAAGAATATAATGTCCGAGTTGCTTCCCGATATTTCAAAGGTCCTGAGCTACTTGTAGACTATCAGGTGAGAAGAGAAGGGCAAATAAAATTTTTGTCCTATGTTTGTTTTGCATGTCATTTTCTAAAAATGTTATTTTGAATTTTGAATGGGCCATTTGTGCACATCCGTGACTGTCCCTTTTATAGAAGTGTAAAATATAAATCTCTTCAGTTCGTTTACCACAACTTTTGTTTGTATTGTCACAATGTCAGTAGAATATAAATCAATCCATATTCTATCCTAACTGAAGAGAAAGACACTTATAATCAGAAATTCCAGAGCTTGTTTTAGAATGGAAAGAAGTTCAGGCTCTGTCCTAGAAATTTCTTTTGTGGTATAGCACTGAATTCAAAGAACATTTTATACATAAAAGTATTCTTCACAGCATTATTTATAATGGTGAAAAACATTATCCTACAATTGGGTACACTAAAGATTAAATTCTGAAACATGCATGCTATAAAATAATGGTATACATTAAAAGGTTTCCATAAGCTAACAATTTGGGTCTTGTATAAGTGAAGAAAGTAATTCGAAATAGTGTGTACAGGTTTCAAATGAGAGGGTTAGGGAGTATAAGTGGAAATGCATAGAAGAAAAGACTGAAAAGAAATATATAAAGATACTGGTATTTGGACCTTAAAGTCAATGGAATGGGATTATTTATTTGTTTTTCTATTTCTAATAAAGAGCTTTTTATTTAATTTGAAGTGACAAGATTCATCTTGTCATTTCACATGTGATGACAACATTTTCTTTAATGCAGATGTACGATTATAGTTTGGATATGTGGAGCTTGGGTTGTATGCTGGCAAGTATGATCTTCCGGAAGGAGCCATTTTTCCATGGACATGACAATTATGATCAGGTAGTATATGTTGTTCCTATTCAGAAATTTATTGATGTACCCTAGCAATGGCCAGATCTGCTTACTCCTTAGAAACTGTAATGGATCTTGCTAAAATATAAATGCCTAATCCCTACCTGAGAGCTATTAATAAATTAGAATCTCTGAGTGTAAAACCCTAGAATAATTTTCAATTAATAGCTTGTTCAATTAATGATTCCAAAGCCTTGTGGGAGGTACTGTTGCCTTGTTTGAATGCAGTGATTTAATTTGAGATAATGTGAATTGATGTGAAAATCACTCAGTTGTGTCTGACTCTTTGCAACCGCCTGGACTATAGAATCCATGGAATTCTCCAGGCCACACTATTGGAGCAGGTAGCCTTTCCCTTCTCCAGGGGATCTTCCCAACCCAGGTCTTCCACATTGCAGGCAGATTCTTTACCAGCTGAGCCACCAGGAAAGCAAATTCACGTGAAGTTGCCGTAATTAATACAGAGAGATATAGTATATCTTTTATCCAGTTTCCCCCAAATAGAGTGTTTTGCTAGCTATGTACAGGATCACAACCAGGATATTAATATCAATACAGCCAGAATACCAGCACATCTCTGTCACCTCAGGAACCTTTACTTGCCCTTTTGTAATCACCCCAGCTTCCCTCTGACCTTCACACTACTATGTTGTAATCTCCGTTTCTGCAATTTTATCATTCCAAGAATGTTATGTAGATATGACTTCATGAAGTCATATTTACCTATGACTTACATATTACAACTCACATGAAGATGACTACTCTTCATATGAGTTGAAGAATACCGGGTGAATTCAGTTAAAATCAGCAACTTTTTGTTAGGTGCCACACAGGTTTGAGGAATATAGAAAAAAAAGAAAAATAGCCCCCTGCCCTGCAAAAGGTTTTTCACAGTCTTACCTAGTAAAAGAACCAAATGTATAAGAAAATAAGTCATAGTCATAAATGTCAGTATAAGTGTAGATAAGATACACAAAGGCAGTTATAATGGGAGTGAGTGGTCTGATGAAGTGGAGAACTTTCCAAAGGAAGTAACATCTTCAGCTATGTTGTTGGGGTGGGTGGTGAGACTTCACCAGAGGGAAAGAACCAGGTCGTAAAATAGTTTGTTTTTTCTTTTTGACATGTTCACATTGGTAGTAATTTAGGGAATGTTGTGTAGAAATCCATTCATGCTAATGCAAGGAAGTTTGAAGTAAATGGGTGTAGCTTTCATACCTGTTGATTTAATCATGTAATGTGCTTTTGGTATGGGTTTTGTCTTCTTTCAATCCTAGTTGGTGAGGATAGCCAAGGTTCTGGGGACAGAAGATTTATATGACTATATTGACAAATACAACATTGAATTAGATCCACGTTTCAACGATATCTTGGGCAGGTAAGTCATAAAACAAAATTATGTATCTGTGCCATAAGCACTTTGGTTGTAAAATGATACTTTGGATTCCCAAAATAGTTAATGTTCTCTTTGCCTTCAAAGTTTCTGTGGTCCACTGCTACAGGATGCTGCATAGGCAAGCCTGTGATGAAAGCTTTGGATTGAATGGCCATTTTCCCAGATTCACTAACAGGAGTCTGAGTGTGGAGGTTGTAGGCAGAGGATCCCTGACCTTGTAGAGTCTAATAGAAGGGTTGTAGTTGAGTCAGCAATCAAAATCTAGATTTATCTTGCTTCTGTGGCTGACAAAACCCCCTCTAAGAGAAAGAAATAATCAAAGAAAGTGCATGTTTCAGACTGATTTACAGTGGACTCTAAAACGTAGTGACTAGACCCAGTACTAATTCATTCACCACTTAATTGGAAGAGGTAGGCTTTCTTGTCACAAAGGCCTTTGGGGGCCAAGTGGTAGAAATGCCAGGAATATGGGTGGGGGTTGGGAGGAGGCCAACCAGCCCAGCCTTCTGTAACTTGAATCATGTTTCATAAAATTGTGGGGAACCAGATTTTTCTTTTCTGCAACACTGCCATTTCCAGTCTCTCCAGTTAGCCTTCAGTGGCAGAGTGGTATAAGACTAGTCACAAAGAATTTTGACCTCTCTTTGTGATTGGCTGGAATGCTAGCCACTAAGGCAAATGTAGGATTGAAATGTTGGGCTTCTCTCCCACTGGGTCCATTTCTCATTCTCCCTTTTGGCTCTGCAGACATTCCCGTAAGCGATGGGAACGCTTTGTCCACAGTGAAAACCAGCACCTTGTCAGTCCTGAGGCCTTGGATTTCCTGGACAAGCTGCTGCGATACGACCACCAGTCACGGCTCACTGCAAGAGAGGCCATGGAGCACCCCTATTTCTGTGAGTCCAGCTGTTCAGTCCACAGAGCCTTGCAGGCCTGCCCAGCATACTGTACAGATCAAGGGAGAATATATGCTGTGAAGAAAGCTCTGGACCCACAGAACACAATTGGAATCCCAGCCTCCCTTACTTAGCTTGCTGCAAAGTTACTTGACCCACAGTGAGCCTTGGTCTCTTCAATGCGGATAGTAATGGCAGTGGTCTTGCAGAATTGTTGAGAGGATTCTTATCTAACAGAGTACCTGACACATGATCATCCCTAAATAAACTTCCTTTCTTACTGTGTGGGTGACAGTTTTTAGTGGCTAGTTTGGAGTGGTTGTAGATTAGAACACACAGCCCTATGTCTGTCCTATTAATCATTCATTGGAGGGAGCCAGAGAGGCTTGTAAATCTAATTATATGAATACCTTGATATAGGTTTGTGAGTATAGCTAACTCTGCTGTCTTCAGTGAAAATGCCGCTTAGCTAGCTCCACTGCATCCTCACTGTGATATTAGCTTCAGTATCGGGTTGTTCCTTGCGGAGTGGTGGGATGGTGTTTCAGTGAATCAATTATATTCTTGCTCAGTCTCCTGTACTTGAAGCAGACTGACAGGACAATTGAAATGAGAGTGAAGCCTGTGGTCATAACAATAACTTGATCAAACCTGTAGTTTTGTCCCATTTGGCACCATGCTTGACCAGCTTAACCAACTGCAGTAAAACTCATTCATTCTCATTAATATAATACTGATGGGTAGATTGTATTGTCTCGTTAAACTATAATAGGATTGTTTTTGTTTTAAATTAGCTCTACTGGGACTTCCCTGGCAATCCAGTGGTTAACTCTATACTTCCACCGCAGGGGGCACAGGTTCAATCCTTGGTTGGGGAACTAAGATCCCACATGCCATGCAGCATGGCCAAAAGTAAATAGAATTTTTTTTTTTTTTGAGAAATTAGCTCTACTATGATTACTTCGTTTTCCTACCAGTTAGTTTAATAGTTGGCCTTTATCACAGTTTTAAGCAAAAATAGTTCTATTTTATATACTTGTTCAACTCATAGTGAAGGTAGTTGACACCTCGATTCTATTATTAGGGGAATAATACAGAGTCTAAATGTAAAGAATCAGGATGGCTGCTCTAAGACCCTAGACTATTAGTTCAGTTCTTCAAGCATAACAGAACCTAACATTTTTGTCTCTTTATAGACACTGTTGTGAAGGACCAGGCTCGAATGGGCTCATCTAGCATGCCAGGGGGCAGTACGCCTGTCAGCAGCGCCAATATGATGTCAGGTCAGTGTCATTGGTAGATTTTTTTTTTTAAGGTATGTATAGAAGTCAGTTGTCATTCTTAATTTTGCTCCTTCTTTGTGACCTGATTTTTATGGCTCTCCTCTATAATGATTACCTTATTAACATACTGACTTGTGTGGGTCTCTCCACCAGGTTTCAGGATGCTTTTGAAACCTGTTATCCCTTAGTAGTTAGAGCAGGGGTCCCCTGACCTCTGAGCCACAGAACAGTACCTCCTGTCAGATCAGCAGTGGCATTAGGTTAGAAGTAAAGCACAAAGTAAATGTAACGTGCTTGAATCATCCCGAAACCATTCCCCACAACCCCAGTCCGTGGAAAACTTAGCTTCCATGAAATCAGTTCCTGCTGCCAGAAAGGTTGGACATTGCTGAGTTAGAGTATCAACAGTCTCTTTGAGGCCAGAATCACGAAAATTGTTTGGGACTTGAAAGTCTCAACAAGCCATTAAGAAAGAAAAGAGATCCCTTCATCTCACAAGTTAGGTGATGTGGTCCTCATCACATAAGAAAATGAGGGAGAGTAGAGATGGGGTTTGTACCTGAGTACATATGTGTATAAGAATGGTTCTATTTTCCAGAGCAGCTATAGGGTGCCTAGTAAATTACAGTGGTTTATGTGCAATTACTTTTTATTGTTGTTGAGTCATTATGATTTAGCGTGAGTTTTTTACCGAGAAGAAACCAGTTACCCAAAAGTAACCATAGGCCTGTCCCCTAAGAATTATATATATGGGCAGCATCCACATGGATACTCTTGTGATTGTGAGAGCACCTACTCTGACACCCTCGAAAAATTGCTGTTGTCTCAGTTGTTTTTTGTTTTTTGTTTTTTTTTAAGAACTAGCTGCCTTCTAGAGTTCAACACCTCTGGGTATCATGCAGGTGTGCAAAATGATACATACCCAGGGTTACTCATTCTAACCATATGTGTAATCAGAGAACATTAAAAACAGCTCTTTGTAGAATAAGGAATTGATAAGATGAATTATGGGGGATCCTTTCAGCAGAGTACTATATATTCGGACAAAAGAATGAGTGTTTCATGTTCTTTTGTATCTTCAACTCCAAGGTAGTAATTTGAGGTGAAATGAAGCAAGATGCAGAACCATGCTCAAGACTAGGAATGGGCAAGAACAAAGAATCAAGCTGTTATATGTGATTCTTATACGCATGTTTTTATAAAATTTCAAGTATACCTATAAAATATTTCTGGAAGGATACACCCCAAAAAATGGTGCTGTAAGTTGGCCAAGTCATAGGTAGGATAAGGGAGAATTCTCACTGTATCCTTTGCAGTTATTTGAGTCATGTAACCATAATTACCTATTCAGAAAATACATGTAATGTTTTGAAGATTTAAAAAACTAGCTGACTGAGGGCAGTGTAGCAGGTAATATGATCAAGAAAGTAAATGGAAATAAATCCTAAAACACTTTTAACTTAGAGATGAAAACTGATCCTCTCTGCACCAGCTGACTCTAGGCACTGTGGCCACGAGCATGTGAACTTTGACTCCAGCCTTCTGCTGTCCAGTTTGTAGTGACTGGCCACATGTGGCTATTTAAATTAACTGATGTCACATAAAATTGTAAAATCGGTTGCTTAGGTACACATTGCAAATGCTCGGTAGTCACAGGTGGCTAATGACTGTCATGTTAGCACAGGTTACAGAGCAGAAGGTTTGTTGGACAGTACTGTCTTAGACAGTCTCGGGTTGGAATCCAAGCATACCTGCTGCTTAGCTGTGCACCGTGGACAAACTGCTCAAACTCTCCAAACTTAGATTTCCGTCTCTGTCTTCTAAATTTATTGGGACTTAAATTTTAATTTATGAGGATTTAATTTGAAATTAATTTGTAAAAATTAAACGAGGCCTTCAATAAAGAGTATTTATTGTGTCACTTTTGAGATAGGTGCTTTGAAAAACTGGTGACTTAAGAGTTCCGTGGTTGGTGCTTCTAGCTCACCGTCAGCTGTTTTCTTCCAGGGATTTCTTCAGTGCCAACCCCTTCACCCCTTGGACCTCTGGCGGGTTCACCAGTGATTGCTGCTGCCAACCCCCTTGGGATGCCTGTTCCAGCTGCCGCCGGCGCTCAGCAGTAACGGCCCCTTCTGTCTCCTGATGCCTGAGCAGAGGTTGGGGAGTCCACTCTCTCCCTTGATGCAGCTTGCACCTGGTGGGGAGGGGTGAAATACTTCAGAAGCACCGTGTCTGAACCGTTGCTTGTGGATTTATAGTAGTTCAGTCATAAAAAAAAAAAATTATAATAGGCTGATTTTCTTTTTTTCTTTTTTTTTTTTAACTCGAACTTTTCATAACTCAGGGGATTCCCTGAAAAGTTATCTGCAGGTGGACTATTTCACGGACAATTTTTTTTTCTCCCCTTCCAAATTCAGTTTCTCATCACTAAAGATCAAAGATAAACCAGCCTCAGTTCCAGCTGCTGTGTTTGGGTAGAGATTTCTTCCCATGCTCACCATTGCTCCCCTACTATCCCACACTCTGGGAGGGTTGTACTTCATGCTCTTCTCCAGAGATTATAAAAATGTAGCTTCTTCAAGGGAGGTGGGAAGGAAGGAGGAAGGGAGGACCCAACCTATAAGAGCAGTGCACTGCTAGTCACTTATATCACTTTATTCCAAAAGTGCTTCAGTGGGGTTATCCTGGTGAATCTAGTGGAAATATGTCTTAGTTACATTGAGATGCTGAAAATCTACCCAAAGTGCAGACAGGTCCTTAAAACTTCCATGCAGTTTGAATCATGTCTTATTGTCCTAACCTAAATCCAGCTCATTTATAATTTAGTTTCAGTTTAGTTTAAAACTTTAATACCATCCCTCCCAGACTCCTTAACTTGGTCCTCTGCCCTTTCATCTCCCAACATGCTCTATAGCTGGTAGGAGGGGGAAGGTAAATCTTTTTTCAGTTTTCTTTGACTTGGCCCTTTTGAATTCAGTTAGTTATTGGGCATAACTTATTGCTTTTTACAAAAGGAAAAAAAAAAACATTGTAGGTTTCATGCTGGCAACTCTTTAAGAGCTAATGAGAGATGTGGCCACTGAAGTTTATTTTCAACTTTCTACTTTCATTTCCTCCTACCTTCCCCTTCCCTCATATACCATTCAATGAGAAGACCTGCCTCTCAGGCTTATAAATGTATCTGAGTGGTAGGAGCAGAGCCACTATCTCCAGTGAAACTGAAATGGTAGACCTGTAATTGTGGGAAAACTAAACTCTCTTGTTACAGCCCTGCCACCCCTTGCTGTGTGTATATATATAATACTTTGTCCTTCATATGTGAAAGATCCAGTGTTGGAATTCTTTGGTGTAAATAAACTTTTGGTTTTATTTATCAAGGTTAGATTTAAGTTCCCTGTATAAAGGTCTCGCTGGGTGGGTGTCTCACGTTCACATCTGAAGGGCCTGCAGCCCTGTACCATGGAGGCTTCCGAAGGCCCCCATTTTTATACACCCCTCATTCAACCCATGGTACCGGGCAGGGCAGAGAGGCCTTAAAAAAAGCACCACAAGCCAAAGCGTCTCTGGGGATTAAGGATCCTTTGCCATAAAATCATTTTGTGTCTCAGCAGTGCAGGGATTGGGGATGGGAAAAGTCGCCAGTTTTTGTGTGTTTGTGTGTAAAGTGGATTTTCCACTGTAATCCAACCACCTAAGTTTATCAGGTGCTTCACTGAGGAAGCCTAGTTTTTTAAGCACAATAGCAAAACCATCAGCTCTGTATTTTCTCCTGCTATTCCATTACAGTAGCTGCTTGTGGGGACTAGGAAAAATTCTTCCAGCATATTTTAAGACCTGAAGTCTTAGTTCCCCATTCTCCTACCTTTATAGATTTACAAGTCTTTCTCACCCAGGCGGCAGAGATAAACACAATTGTTTGAGGAGTTGAATTTAATGAACTTATCTAACTTTGTAACCCATCTTGGCTCTAGTAACTTTATCAAGGTGGCGGCTTTAGTGAATATAATGGTAAACTTTAGAGAAAGCTAAAGCCTTCTTTTATAATGTTTCTCCACCATAGGGAAAACATTCTGACTGTGTGGCAGGGTGATTTTCTTCCTTGTGGCCACATACAGTGGATATTTATTGTTCTTGATCCTTTTTTGCCCTAGAATGCTGTAGGGGGTTACCATGTGGAATCTGTGCAGAAGCTCAAAGCGCTGGATGTGCCAGAGATGCAGTCTGTGATTTCGTTTGCACTGGATTGTGATTTGAACAGGACTAATGAATTATTTCTTCTGAGGTGGAGAGGAGGGTTGTAAATCAAGATTTTACATCACATCCTTGTAGCTCAGAGAACAACCTAGGTGTAGCTGAGGCTGATGTGGGAAGCTGCAAATAGCTGGACCTCTTAATGTGCATCAGACCTTGAAGGAAGCTGAAAGTGAATGCAGAGGACTCTGAAATGCTACCCAAGAGCCTTTTAAAAGAAATAGAAGTTTTTAAAATGCTACTTAAGGAGTCACTGCAGAAGCATGAAAAATTAAAAAAAAAAAAAAGACCCAATTGGGTGGGTGGGAGGGACAAGGGTTTACAGAGTAACAACTTCTGTGTTGTTGTAAATTACCTCATCTGTATACCTTGTATTGGGACACTTCATTTCTCAGCACTACCTGTTTGCATTGATTAGATGGCAGGATCTGGAATGCCAATCTCAGACAGTTGTGTTGGCAATTACTCTGAAAGGTGTTTTTTTTTTTTTTAATATTTTTTTAACATTGTTTGAAGTGCCCCCTCCCCCCACTTTTAAGTCTGAAGTCATAAGTTTCCCCTCCCCACCTCGACGATTTATTGGTTGTAATTGTATTGTAATTGGTATAACGAAAACATCAATTGTGCTGGGAAGAAGTTGTGCCATGAAGGTCTTTAATTTTTTTTTTTTTAAATAAAAAACATTTAAACAAATGAAATGTCCCTGCAGCCTGAGCAGTATGCTTCTCCTGCCGACACCGTGTGTTATAGATGCCTTAGTTCTCATGTGCTTTGAATTTAATACTGGGTTGATGGCAGTGTGAAGCGGGATGGATTAAGGTTGGTGGAGGAGCACTGAAGTCTAGAAGTTTTTAACATGGAGATACGATGAAGAGAGCATGATGTTGCTAAACAGGATTGGTTTCATTCCTGTCCTTGTTACATACTTGGCTACTTGGCAAGTTACTTCTGGATCTCTTTCATCATCCATAAAATGGAGCCACTGCTTCTTTGGGATTGAATGAGAGTAAATGTCAAGTGTCTGGCACCTGTTAAACCTAACTCCCCTGGCCCCTTGTATGGAGGATTAGTCCTTGGCCCTGACTTTGCAAGTAATTCACAGTATGATGTCACTCTCCTCTGGCGCTCTCGGGACCTCTGTTCAGTCGAGGAGAGACTAGGTTAGATATTTTCTGAGCTTCTTTTCAAGCTCTGACACTGATTTTAGAAAGTGTGAGTTGGTCCATAAAGGCCCATAGAGACAGTGTGTTTGTTAGCAGAAAAGACCAGTGTTAGTTAATGGCAGTAAGCCCTGTGGAAGATCAGTCTTGGAGATACCTCCCAGTGTGGGAGACAGTTTGCAGTCTTGGGGCCTGGAATGAAAGGTCCACTGGTGAGCTTATGGGAACATATTTGGCAGCTTAAATAGAAACTGTGAAAAGGCCAGTAAAAGAAGTGAAACAGAGTTGGTTTTTGTTGTTTATTTGGGAAGTCGTGTCCAACTCTTTGTTATCCCATGGACTGCAGCACACTAGGCTTCCGTGTCCCTTGCCGTCTCTTGGAGTTTGCCCAAGTTCATGTCCATTGAATTGGTGATACCATCCAACCATCTCACTCTGTCGCCCCCTTTTTCTGCCCTCAGTCTTTCTCAGCATCAGGGTCTTTTCCAATGTGTCAGCTCTTCGCATCAGATGACCAAAGTAGTGGAGCTTCAGCATCAGTCCTTCCAATAAGTATTCAGTGTTGGTTTTCTTTTGGATTGACTGGTTTGATCTCCTTGCTGTCTAGGGGACTCTCAAGAGTCTTCTCCAGCACACAAGCTGAAAGCATCAGTTCTTTGGTGCTCTGCCTTTATGGTCCAGCTGTGACATCTGTACATGACTGCTGGAAAGACTATAGCCTTGACTATATGGACCTTTGTCAGCAAAGTGATGTCCTTGCTTTTTAATACACTGTCTAGGTGTGTCATAGCTTTCCTGCCAAGAAGCAAACGTCGTCTAATTTCATGGCTGCAATCACCATCCACAGTGATTTTAGATGTCACTGCTTCCACCTTTTCCCCTTCTATTTGCCATGAAGTTATGGAACCAGATGCTGTGATCTTAGTTTAATGCTGAGTTTTGAGTCGGCTTTTCACCCTGTTCTCTCACCCTCATCAAGAGGCTCTTTATAGTTCCTCTTTGCTTTCTGCAATTAAAGTGTTATCATCTGCATATCTGAGATTGTTGATGCTTCTGGCAATCTTGAGTTCAGCTTGTAATTCTTCCAGCCTGACATTTTAAACAAGGTGACAATAAACAGCCTTGTCTTACTCCTTTCTCAATTTTGAACCAGTGAGCTGTTCCATATAAAGTTCTAACTGTTGCGTCTTGACCCACGTACAGGTTTCTTAGGAGACAGGCAAGATGGTCTGGTGTTCCCATCTCTTGAGTTTTCCACAGTTTGTTATGATCCACATAGTTGCTTACTGATGTCACATGAGTATATTCTACAACATTATATACTTTAATTGCCATTTATTCTTTCTCATTTAAAGAAATAAAGTTGAAATCAGGAGATGCTGTTATCTCAGATTCCTAGTCTTCTTTAAATGTTCGGTGCATCCATGGTTGCAGTGAAACATGGTTTAGATAAAAAAGGAGCCATTGCATATATCATGTATCTGAAATGCCTAGGTTAAATGGATGTTAATTTCTAACATTATCTCTTTCTTATTTTATCCATGAGACAGATAGGAAGATTAAATTGTTAGAGTGGGCCTATTAGAGGCAGAAGAATATACTTTGTAAAATTAGAACTTCAGGGTGTGGCTCATGACTGTAATCCTAACGTAGTAGAGAACATTGCGGATTGGTTGACAGATTTATTTCCTCTCAGTCTTTAAATTTCATCATGTTTCACCTGTTGCAAGTGTGTTATAAGTATCTCTTGAGAAAGTACCTAGCTCTGTCACCATTCCCACCAGCAGATTTCTCCCCTGAGATTAGAGTGGGTTTGAGTAATTGTTTCATATTTTCAGTCCTTGCCTACTTCCCGGCTTGTAATTTCACTCTCCCTTGTGCCTCAACTTTGAGGACTGTGGCTGATCATTAGTGGTGTGCATGCTAGAGAGGCTTTCTTCCTGAGACTTTTTCCTGCTTGACAAATGTTCACCAGAAGTCTTTGAAGTAAAGTAGTCCCCAGTTCTGTCTTCAAAAAACTGGGTCTAAAAACTTTAATCTCCACCATATTTAAAGTCACCTCTCTCTGCTTCTCCCACTGCCATCTCTACCCCTGTGCCCTTTTCCCTAGTAACACCTGAACTTGTTATTTTTGTCTCTCTCCCAACCTGCATGCAAACTCGCTGGTGACCTTGTATGTTTTACTAATCTGTGAATCCGTGCATTCTCTTAAAAACCTTTTATGAGGATGTGGTAATATCCCTCAGAATTGAAGGTCAGTGGACTGTCACAAGGAAAATGCTTGGCACCGTGTGTGTGTATACTTAGCGGTGTCCAGCTCTTTGTGACCCCATGGACTGTATAGCCTCCTTTGTCCATAGACTTTTCCAGGCAAGAATACTGAATTGGGTTGCCGTTTTCTTCTCCAGGGGATCTTCCTGACCTAGGGATTGAACCTGCATCTCTTGCATTGGCAGTCTCCTGCACTGGCAGGCAGATTCTTTACCACTAGCACCACCTGGGAAGCACTACCAGGTTCCTAGTAGGTGCTCAATAAATAGTAATTCCATCCTACACTCCCAGTTCCCCCTTTCTCCTCCCTCACATATAATAAATTAATTGGGAGTATTGTTGAATAATGATCTTAAGATCAGAAGAGCCTTGTTCATAGGTTTGCAGCTGTAATTATAAGCTATAGGCCAGACTGGACTAACATGACAAGATTTTTATATAATGTTTCCTTCTTTATTTAGTAATGTAATGAGCCTTTGGTGACATCTTAAGTGGCTGAAGGCTGAGCAATGATCCTGACCAATTTAGAAGACTTAGATGCCACAATATCCCTGCTTTCCACCATTTGTATATAATAATGTGAAATTCAGGCTGTTCTCCAAGTAGAACAGACATACAGAGGGTGTCATAGGGTAGTCTGATTCTGGAGTCAAACTTAATGTAGACAAGTGCTTTCTAGATTTTATAACCTTACTGTGATTCTGTGGTAAATTTTAACTGCTGCAAAGAAGTAACCTAGTTGAACTTCAGATGCTCTGGTTCCACTGAGAGTTACTCTACGCAAGAGTATAGTTTTAGATCAGTAGTTTAACCTCTTGAATCCTCACAGATGACTTAAATTATCATTGTAAAACTTTTTAGATGTATTAAGTTGTAAGGAAGCTGTAACACACTCATGAACCCACCCAAGTCTGTATTACCAATACAAATGAAGCCCCTTTTGCCCCTCTTCTCTTCCTCCCTGCCCCAAAGATTCTAATACTGTTTTCATATGTAAAATTGGAGTCTTAGTATCTATTTTGTAAGGTGATTATTCAGGTTAGATATAAATGCTTACTACAGTGTCTGGCACTTAGTAAAGTTAGGCTGAAGATTCATTTCCACTGTGAATTGTGTGTAGGTCATGTGTGGAAAAAGATGCCATATAAGTTGCACAGTGCTATAGACTTGTGCGTTTATTTCTATAATTTTACAGCATATGGCTGTAAGTATCTGGTTCTAGAAGAAAAAAAAGTATCCATGCACTAAATATGATAGGTTTTCAACAGAAGCAGGTTGTTTCTAATCTTCATGAAGGCCAGCATTGGCCTGTTCTCACCCCTATCACTCTTTCCCTCTAAGATCCTACCACTCTTGTCTCTGAATTTTTAATTTCTCTACTGAAAGCCAAATATTTTTGCACTACAGCAAATTACAGTCTGGATTTATCTCCCTGTGGTCATAATCAGCAGAGATTCTTAGTGACCTCGATGTAAGAAGCTCTTCCCCAGACACCTCCAAATGGGAGACCACAGGATGGCCAATCCCTTTCTTGGAGAAGTTCTTGAGGGGATTGGGTATTTCTGAATCAGCTTCACTCTTGCATCACCTGCTTTGACAGAAATTTCTTGGCTCCTCTAATGATGGAAAGTAGCAGCAGCTGGCAAGTGGTTTCCTGATTTCACCGTGTGAGTCAGAGTCCCATCTATAGATAAATATTTGTAGACATATCTAGAAAGGGAGAACTTTGCATCTCTGTTGAACAGTTCTGAGAATTCCATGGCAAACTTCCTATGAAGAAACCTAAATTCTCATAGCTGTTTACTCATTCTGTTCTTTGCTCACCCACTCAACTTCATCCCCTCAGCCCAGAATCAGGGTTACTTATGTACTCATCTTGACTGGTCTTTGCAGAATTCATTTTTTAAATAAAATAATGTCCCTCAGTAAACATGTGCTGATGTCTGTGAGCCTTGGTCCCATGCTAAACACTGGAGATAGGGAGCAATGAGACGCACAACCATGGGGAAATGTGTTATTGTCAAACAGAAAAGCAGAAAACAAATTGTTCCCTAGGGGGAAACAATCATATTGCTAGTCAGCATAGTGGATTGCTCTAAAGATAGGTGCCTACCTCTAAATATGTGAGGTTGCTGATATAACTTAATTTACTTTAAAATAAATAGCCAGTTTCAAAGAAAGAAGTGGAAATTTCCAGATGGCAGAAAGGAAGACAGAATTCATCCTGAAGGTAAGTGGGTACTGAAGTCACAGTGGGCCCCAGGACATGTGACTTGGATATAGGTGGGCCTCAGAGGCTAGGGGCTAGGGTTTGAATGCCCTGTGGGAGAGAGAAGACAACCTCAGTGTCTTTGAAGTTAAAAACAGAATCCTCTGGCACTTGAAAAGGCTGCCTCTGGGAAAAGAGTTTAGAAGAAAACAAAGTTTAGCTGTAGTTGCTTCTGAAGGGTGAGTTTGTGATACGACGTTGTAAAAAAAAAAAACTCCTTAGGAAGAAAGAAGTCCTGAACTCTTGGAGAGGGGGAGAATGATCAAGAAAGCCTTTGCAGAGGACGGGATACTTGGAGCTGACTTGAGAGAGGCCCTGCCTTAGCAAGTTTGAGCTGCCAGGGCCCACACTTGCCATCAGAATCCATGTGTCTTGCTTGGTTCTGCTTCCCAGAGTGCCTCTGTATAGCGGTTCCAGGATCTCTGTCCAGGTTTCTAACCCATCACTAAAGATAAATTTTCTCTTGCTTTTTTTTGCTCTCTGGTCCTTTCATTATCCTCACACAGATCTCTAGGTCAACTATAGTTCAGCTGATTTAAAGTGGGTTCAGCCAGGCAGCTCAGCTTCAGGTTGAGGGCTGATGGGACTGGACTGAGCTCCTGTGTTTGGTTTCAGGCTCCATGTAGTTCCTTCTGGGTCCCATGCTGAAGTTGCAGCAGCTACCTAGGGCATGAACTTATGGTGGATGGCTCGAGGCACAAGAGGCCAAAGGACAGACACCAAGCCACAGAGAGATGAGAGATCCAAGAAACTCTAAGAACATGAAGCAAATTTACACACACAAAACTAAGCATACCATATTCAAAATGCTAAAAGGACTTCCCTGGTGGTCCAGTGGTTAAGAATCAGCCTGTCAGTAGCAGAGGACACAGGTTCAATGCCTCATCTGGGAACTAAGATTCCACATGCCAGCTAAGCCTGTGTGCCACAGCTACAGAAGTCTGCATGCCCTAGGGCCCTTGCTCTGCAACAAGAGAAACCATGGCACTGAGAAGCCTGTGCACCGCAGCTAGAGATTAGCCCCTCACTGGCCACTAGAGAAAGCCTACCCACAGCAATGAAGACCCACTGCAGCCAAAAATAAAAGTCTTTCAATTATTTTTTTAAATGTTAAGAAAAAATCTTAAAGGCTGCTCAGAGGGAAAAGAAATTGGACATTGCCTGTAGAGGAAGCTTAAGAATTATCAGAAACCATACAAGCTAGAAGACAATGGAGTGACCTAAGTACTGAAAGAAAAAACTGTCAACCTAGAATCCTATGCCCACTGAAAATATCTTTCAAAATGAGGGGGTCAATAAAGCCTTTTCTCAGACAAATAAAACCTGAGGAAATACGTTACTGGAAGAAATATTAAAGAAAGTTCTTCAGACAGAAGGAATAGGATGCCAGACAGAAACTTGGACCTACACAATGAAAGAGTACTGTAAATGGAATAGATGAAAGTAAATTTTTAAAAGATTTAATTGCCTTAAATCTAAAGTAGGAGGTCAGCAAACTTTCTGTAAAGGAGCAAATAAATAACTTAGGTTTTGCTGATTACATGATCTCTGTTGCAACCACTATGCTGTAGCATAAAAGCAGTCTTAGACAACAGGTAAAGCATGGTTATGTTTCAGTAAAACTTTATTTATGGACTTAGATTTGCATTTCATATAAGTTTTATGTGCTGCAAATTATCCTACTTTGATTTTTTTTTGCCAATAATTTAAAATTGTAAAAGCCATTCTTAGCTCATGGACTGTACGAAATCAGTGAGATGGTTTTGGCATGTATGAGTTACCCTTTGCTAACCCCTAATCCAAAGCAAAAATATTAACAATGAATTGTGTATAGCATGTTAAAGTTTTAAAATGTGACTAAATGAACTGCGGTATATGATGAACCACTAAGCAATAAAAAGTAATAAACCTGATGTATGCAACAACATGGATCAATCTTAGAATAATTATGCTGAGTGAGTACTAGACCAAAAAGACTACATGCTATATGGTTCCATCCATAGATTATTCCAGAAAATACAAGCTAATCTAGTGACAGAATGTGCTTAAACAGTTGTCTGCAAGTGTAGGTTGAGGCAGGGTTAGGGTAGAAGGGAAAGAGGAAGGAATTTAAGCAAAGCAAAGCATATGATAGCAGCATGAAGAACAAAAGGGAGGAAATGAGAATCTACTGTTGTGAGGTCTTAGTATACTTTCCATGAAAGCAGGATATTATTTGAAGGCAAATTGGTTAATTAAAGATGTGTATTGTAAATCCTAGGGCAATCATAAATTAATCTCCACCTCTTTCCCACTCTCAGCACCAGGGTTTGGGGGCTTTTCTTGGAAATGCAGAAACAAAGACAATTCAGCTGTATTTCACAGAGTCAGATGTAGGAAGTATGTGAAACCTGGAGCTGTCAGAATCATGTTATGAACTCAGGGCCTGTGGAAGAATGCAGTCAACATGATCAACTACAGGATCAGCTAATCTGAGACCTTCATTACCTCTGCAGAATGCCATATCTTGGCCATATAACATCACTGAATCATGAGGCTGAGATCTTATTATGGTCACAAGCCCTGCCCACACTCAAAGGGAGAGAATCCGGCATGTACACCACAGAGTGGGGATCTTGGGGACCATCTTAGAATCCTGCCTACCACATGGAATTAACAGATGCTCCTGTGCTCTTTACTCAATCAGGAGTCTCTTGGTTTCTGGGATTTTCTGTGTTCTCCCAGATTTCAATTGCCTGGCTCCTTGTCTCTTTCCCATTAGAAGTTGAACAACTCAACTCACTCTATGGCCTATCTCATAGCCTAGCACTGGTTTCATCTATAAACTTTTATTATATGAATAAGTGGAGGTGATTCTTATTGGAGATAAAAATTAACCTAGATGACATCAAAGAACATATTCAATGCTTAAAAAAAAAAATTCTTTGATTCACCCTGCTGCTTCCATCCAGTCCAAACTCTGAATGTGGTTGAAGAGATTTTGTCTGGCTTGTCCCTGCTCACTTCTCTGTCCTCACTAGCGTCAAAGTTCAGTTTGTCTTTCACACTGTGCTATAAGAAAACTAAACCACTTGTAGTTTCTAGGCTACAGTCTGCTTCTTCATAGCTTCAAGATAATGCCTGTGCTATTTTCTCTGAATAGAATAGAATTCTCTTCCCTACATTAACTGACTGACTGCTACCCTTCGCTCTATATAAGTTTAGAAATCACTACCCCAGGAAATTTGCCTTCATCACTCTCTTCTGCCCTTGTGTGTGGTTGATCCCTTTCTTTGGGCTTGCATAACCCTCTAAGTTTCTCCCTTTCCTAAAACTTGTCACGCTTTGATAAATCTACCCCCCTTACTAACCTGAGCTTCCTGGAGTGCAGAGAATAAAGCTTCATTATGTTGGCTCCCAGCATGAGCTGGGGGAGGACCATCAATGTTTGTTGAGCAAACAGTAATCTCCATGTTTCTCAGTGGGGGCCTTCCAAGATATTAATGTTCCCGTGTCAGTGGCAGAAAAACCCAGCGGGCTCCATGCCCAGGCCATAGTGCAGTGAGCATGACCAGTGTTCAGATCATAGGCTAGTTTCTATTGATTCAGGAAGGCTTTTTAAAATTTTTCATCTGCCACCTAAATCTCTAAACAAGAGTGGACATGGGAAATTATGAGGCAAAAAATCACACTGTCATCTTTGCTCACCCTGTCATTTAGAACTCCATGGTGATGAACTGCAACTGTAAGTGCTGCTCAAAGCCCATTTTTTCCACATCCCCACCAACATTTGATATTATCAGTCTGTAAATTTTTGCCAGTTAGATAAGCAAATTATATTTAATCATCTCTTCACTTCTCTTTTGTATCTGTTACTTACTGCTGTATGTCCACCTGCTAGGGCAGGGGCTCTCATAAAGGAAGACTCAGTAGATACTGATTGAATGAATGGAAGAATTAAAAAATAATAATAATAATAATTCCCTGGCAGTCCAGTGGTTAGGACTCCATGCTTTCACTGCTGAGGGCCTGGAGTTCAGTGCCTGGTAGGGAAATTAAGATTCTGCTAGCTTCATGGAGCTTCCAAATAAAAGAGTGCTGTTCAGAAGATGGGGTACCAGTCTGGGACGGAAACTGGTTATCTCTAAGGGACACCTTGTTCCTCATCTTCTTGAGCACTTGACAGAAGTTGGCCCTCTTCCCCTTTTCCTGGTGAGCCAGTCACTTTGTTTTACAGAGGATGTGAGCTGGCCCAGACCTCACAATAACCACACACTGTTTAGCCCTAGAGTTGTGATGGTGGAGCCGGGAGCCAGTCATGTCTCATCACTTTTGCAACCAAGAATCCAGCTGGCTCACTGGCCAGCACAGTAACTGAGAAAGGAAGAAATATTCCAAATTGCTTCAGCATGTTACTCCCAGATTGGGGTGACGTAATTTTTTATTCAAAGCAATAAACATCTTTTAATCTCAACTATGATTTAAAGATTAGAAATGTTTTAAACTCTGTTCATATTTTTGTGGTACTTTTAAAAAGAAAAGTGAATTATTACATTTATAAATGCAGTTTCACATGTTCAAAGCTAATTAATTGATGAAGTTTTATTAACGGTACTCTTACCAAACCAAACATGGTGCTTCTGGCCCATGCACAATAGAGCCAACCCACTGACCAGGGTTGTGGTGAAGAAAAGGGCAGCATTTATTGCAGGGTGTCAACACAGAGTCCACACAGCTGGTGCTTGAAAGACCCAGATTCCCTGATGGCTTTCAGGGAAAGGTTTTTAAAGACTTGGTGAGGGAGAGGGGTTGTACGGTGTGTGATCAGCTCTTGTACATTTTTCTTACTGGTTGGTGGTGAAGTCATCCGGAGTCAACATCATCCACCTTCTGGTTTCAACTGGACTGGGGTCTACAGGATTATGGGCAGCATATAGTTAACTTTTTTCTCCTGGTGGGGGTTTCAGGATCTGCAAAACAAGTCAAAGGATATGGCTCCCAGTATATCTACAGTCCGGTAGGAAGAACTAAAGGGCCTTGGCTGAACTATTATTTCGTCCTGTTTGTCTGTTTTCCTTCCTTTCTATATTTTCCCCCCTCACTTCTCTAATTAAATTTATTTCTTGGAACCTGAGGAAGGCCTAGGAGGCTAAAGTTTTTCCACAACAAGACACAGGCAGAGGACACGGAGGAGGGGTGTAGGATAGGACGCCAAGGAGGAGGGGGACCAGGTCTGTCGTCCGAGGGCTCCATAGGGTCTTACTTACAATCACCAAAGAAGTGACTGTTAAACTCACTAGGTTAATAAATGGAATTGTAAAATGTCAGCTGAAATCAAGGAAAAGCAAAGTTTGAGGATTTCTAATTTTAGTAAATTGAATATTAGTTTTAAAAATCAGATTAACTTCAGTCTTTACTGCTTCTGAAAACTGCTCAGAGGACCTTTTTAAAAAGGACTTACAATGTGTTGGTGGACCATGATCCTGAATTGCACAGGATGGACATGAAACCCAGGGATCCAACCCGGCTGTTACGTCTCTTGCATTGGCAGGCAGGTTCTTTTACCACTAGCGCCACCAGTAGTTTCTATATTCTTGGTAGCATTCTAAACATTTTCCCAAGAACTCTTGTGAGTCCATTACTTCTATAATCATCCATATCACTTTACAGATAAAGAAAATCAAAAGAAATGATAAAAAATCTGCTCCTGAACACTTTGCGTCAACACGGCTACGCTCTGCAAGCTCAGTCGGAGCGAACTCTCCGGGCACGCTCCCCGCGCGCTCCGCTCGCCGCTCAGGGCGCCTGCGCGCCAGCCGGGGCGACAGCCGCGGCCCTGCCGCCGCCGGCGCGGCGTAGAGGGCGGTCACGTGCCGGCGTGGGGCGGGGCCGGCGCGGGGACGCCTGCGCGCCGCGGGCTGACCCAGCCGAGTTCGCTCCGCGGAGCCCGCGCCGGAACCTGCGGCCGAAGCCGCGTCTTCTGTCGGCTCCGCCACCAGCCGGGGCTCGGGCTCGAGCCCGGGCCCCCGGGACATGGCCGTCCGGAGTGCCCAGGGTGACGGCCCCACCTCCGGCCGCTGGGACGGCGGCGCGGAAAAGGCAGGTACGGAAGCCGGCGAGGGCGCCGAGGAGCGGCCTGCGAGGACGGCCGGGGGGATCGGGCCGGCCCGGGGGACAGGGGACGGCTGCCGGAGGAGGGGCCGCCGGCCAGGGGGCCCGGGACGGCCGCGCGGGGTGCGCGCAGGGCCGCCGGCCAGGGTCGGGACAGCGGAAAAGGAAAAGACTGAAGGCCGGATCACGTCTGAAGGGGAGGAGAGCCTGGACCTGGAGGCGGGGGTGGGTTGTCAGCGGATGCTGAGGGGACCGGAGGGCCCGAGCCCCCTAGTGGGAAGGACGGCGGGGGCCCCACGTCCCAACTCGTCCCTGAGACCCGAGGCCAAGCCTCGCTCCCGGCAGAGACTGTCCGGCCACGTCCGCAGGCTCCGGGGGCCGCCTCCCTAGTGGTCAGGCCAGTTTTCCAAACTTCATTCATCGGTCGTCGTCGTCTGGATTGACGCGCTGGACACGTATTTCTTTTAATTACCGTGAAATTCACCCTTTTACGTGTACAGTTATGTGGTTCTTAGTAATTTTTACAAGGTGGGGCAGCCATCGCACTTTTTAGCATTTCTAACGCGGAAAAGAAAGATATCCCTCCGCAGGCCCCATTCTCCACAGCCCCTGACAACTACCATCCAGTCTATTATCTGTCCCAATTCTGTGCCGCCTATTTTAATGAAACTGAATTGTGTAAAAAAAAAAGTCTATTTTTTATGCTGCCTTAAACTAATTTCCATGAAACAGTTTCATTGTGCACTGTTTTCAAATATGTTTTACCTACTGGTTAATACATGACAGTTAAAATCATTAATGTTTACTCTGTACCAGGTGAAATAATCTCTTCACCCTCTGGGAAAGAGTAAGGTAACTTTCCCACTTTTCCATCCTCTGGTGGATGATTCTCATAGCAGAACCAACCACCAATGCAACCCACGTTTTGTTTCTCTGAGTTCATTTTGTTATTGCCTTTTTCTCCTAGTCCTCTATGGAGATAAAGCTCACTCCTCATATTACTCTTGTGGGCCCTTTGGCCTTGTAATCCTTTCCTGTTGTTTGTATGACATCTGTCCTCATGGCATAATAGTCACTGTCCCAAGTGGTATGTGGGTCTTGTGACCTCTTGGAGTGCAACTGTGCCTAGGTTGCGAGACTTTATCCTCTAGCGTCCTGAATTTTGCTTCTCTGGATAAATGGGAGGAATTTAGAGATGAAAGAAGTTTTATTTATTTATTTTTGGTGTTTTTTTTTTATCTTGTTTTGATTTTCATCATATTGGAGAATTGGAGAGGTTACTAATACTATTAACTCTCCTTTGTAGAAGTTATGATGGGATTGGTTTACTCTCTTTTTCTCCATTTAGAGGAGTGGGTAGAGCAATTATTCTTCATATGTACTTGTCTTTATTTTTCAGGTAGTTGTTGAATCTCTGCTAATTTGGGTACTAATTGGGACCTCCAAAAACAGTTTCTTTTTTGTTTGTTTATTTTTGATGGGAACCTTACTCAGAATAGGGCTTCCCTGGTGGCTCAGATGGTAAAGAATACACTTGTAATGCAGGAAACTCAGGTTCGATCCCTGGATTGGGAAGATTCCCTGGCGAAGGGGATGGCAACCCACTCCAGTATTCTTGCCTGGAGAATTCCGTGGACGGAAGACCCTGGAGGATCTGTGGGGTGACAAAGAGTTGGACATGACTGAGCAACTAACACTTATTCAGGATAGGTTTAGGTTTTCCTCTCCCACTGTAATTCTCTTTTTTTGTAAGCATAAAATTTCAAGTTTATTTGCAGCGTCAACATCAGAAGTTCAAGGAGTGGGCTGGGGGTGTCTGTCTGTCTGAGAGGCTCTCTCTGACTGGCTCTTCCATCATTTTGATTAAGGCCTAGGGGAGCTTCCCTGGTGGCTCAGTGGTATAGAATACACCTGGAATGGCAGAGACAAAGTTCGCTCCCTGGTGGGGAAGATTCCTTGGAGAAAGAAATGTCAAACCACTCTATTATTCTTGTCTGGGAAATCCCATGGACTCCAGAGCCTGGAGAGCTACAGTCCATGGATTGCAGAAGAGTCAGACATGACTGAAGTGACTGAACAAGAGCAACAGTGCATTGCTAATTTTAACTTCTGTTTAAAGTCTTTAAAGCTTTCTTGATATGCAAGCTTAAACAATCAGTATGGAATTTTATTCTTGCACATAAGATGCATATTAAGTGTGTAGATCATTTACCTGATCTAAGTCACTGATACATATTTTGCTGATGTGGAAAACTTTTACAGGAAGCCTAGCTAGTGCTCATTTTTTGCCATTGTCCTTAACTATATATTAAGTTTCCCAAGCCAGATGCTTTTGAAGATGCCTGTTGCTCTGAGGAAATAGAAATCTTTACTTGAGTTCCATAGCCAGAGTAGGAAGAGGTTTGAGACATTAATAGACTCAGTTATCCTTATCAGAGTTGCTAAGAACTACTGTTTCAGTGCCCCTTATTTAAATGATCATTTTAATGGAGAGCTGATCAAGTAGTGCCAGTATCATCCCTTTTTCTTCTGTTGAATGAATTACTTTTCAGACAGCAGGGATTTATTTATAGCAGTGTCTCATATTTTGCATCCAGCTGTAGGATAGTCATTTCATTCTGTTGTGGTTGTGAAAGCCAAGACCTTTACTATAAAGGAGTTTGGAAGATACCAGCTTTGGAATATATAGTATATCTCATATAAGCAGAACAAAACTGGAGAAGAAAGGATTCAAGGGGGTTTGAATGACATGTATACAATCGGTAGATGAAATGTAGGCTTTTATCCCAAAGCCAAATAAAGCATTCTCAAGTCCAGAAATGTGTCCTACCCCAAAATCCATATGTAAAATTTATCTTAAAATAGATAGTTACACATTGGGCTTCCCAGGTGGCACAGTTGATGAAGAATCCACCTGCCAATGTAGGAGACACAGGAGATGCAGATACAATCCCTGGATTGGAAAGATGCCCTGGAGGAGGAAAGTTAGTTTAACCTTTTTCCATGCACCCCAAGAGTAGCTCTGATTTTTCTCCTCCTGCAGCAAAGAGGATATATGTAGATTAATTGTTTGGTTGAGACTCCACTTAACTTTTTCTCCCTCATTGTGTAGTCTCACAGTTGACTTGATCACTATGTAATTTAAACATCTCCAGATCATTTAAGTTGTTTTCTATTTTCTCCTACCTTTTTATGTCACAGTCAAAACCTGTACATTAGGTGCAATGAAATATTTGTTTGTCTGTGTGGCACACATAGGAGTGCCTTCTTCATCTTCCACTAACATTTGATTGCTTAAATATGGGATTGAGAAACAGACAGCAGCTAAAATCTACAGTTGAGCAGCATTCTACTCTGGGAATTACCAATAGATTTAGAAAAAGGCCAAAGTGCCTATAAATCTATTCAGAGTTATACAGTGCGTATTGTCTTTTATTTTTTTAATTTTAAAAATGTATTTATTTATTTGACAGTGTCATATCTTAATTGCAGCCCAAGTTCTTCGTTGTGGCATGCAGGATTCTCTTTTTGCAGCACACAAGCTTAGTTGCCCCATGACGTGTGGGATCATAGTTCCCTGACCAGGGGTCAAACCAGTGTCCCCTCATTGGAAGGTGGATTCTTAACAACTGGACCACCAGGGAAGTCCCTGCAGTGAGGATATTCTTAATATTAATAGTAATATGGGTAAATAATGCCATTTACTATAGGCCAGTTTTTCCAGAGGAATAATAGCTATGTTAATTTATTCTATTCCACCCATATATATTGAGTTCCCACAGAGCATCAGAATCAGGATGACAGCAGTAAATTTTGAAATGCAGGATTTAAATAGAATCCAGAGTTTTGAGAGAAATAAGTATTGGAGCAATGATTTGGATTCAGAAGTAGTTAAAGTTGACGGTAAAGAACCTTCTTGCAATTCAGGAGACCCAGGTTTGATCCCTAGTCAGGAAGATCCCTGGAGAAAGGAATGGCTACCCACTCCAGTATTCTTGCTTGGAGAATCTCATGGGCAGAGGGGCCTGTTGGGCTACAATCCATGGGGTTGCGGAAGAGTTGGACACAACTGAATGACTAACACACACTGAAAATCCACTTGATTGCAAACAGGGTTAATTCCCTCAAGATATAAGTAGTGGTTTTCCTTTCCCCCTAGAGAAGGAAATGGCAATTCACTGCCATATTCTTGCTTGGAAAATCCCGTGAACAGAGGAGCCTGGCGGGCTACAGCCCATGGGGTTGCAAAGACTTGAATACAACTGAGCGACTGATACTTTCACTTTTCCTTTCCCCCAAATTGCTGAATAGCTTAAGTGGAAAAAGGGGCAGGGTGGATATATGTCTAAGAAAAATTGAGGAAAAAAATAAGGTTTATAAATATGTTACCTCAAAAAATATTTAGTATTACCATGTAAGTGTTCTTAATTTGTGATGTGTAGCAAGTACAAAGTACAAGAACACTCTTAAGTTTAAAAAAATGTTTTTAATCTTATTTTCTTCTTTGCTAGAAATTCAATTCCTGCTCATATTTTGTCTCAGCCTATGTTGTTATATGGACTTCCCAGGTGGCTCAGCAGTAAAGAATCTACCTGCAATGCAGGAAATCCCGGTTCAGTTCCTGGGTCGAGGAGATCCCCTAGAGAAGGGATAGGCTATCCACTCCAATATTCATGATCTTCCCTGGTGGTTCAGATGGTAAAGAATCTGCCTGCAATATGGGAGACCTTGATTTGATCCCTGGGTTGGAAAGATCCCCTGGAGGAGGGCATGGCAACCCACTCCAGTATTCTTGCCTGGAGAATCCCCATGGACTGAGGAGCCTGCAGGCTACACTCCGTGGGGTCACAAAGAGTCAGACACGACTGAGGGAGTAAGCACAACACAGCACAGCCTCGTGCTTTACTATGAGTAGTTGCTTATTAAATGACAGGTTGATAAATGAATGGATACATTAATGGACAGGTAGGTGCATGGATGGATGGTAAGACATGTCCAAGCCAAGAGCTTGAAGCACCTTGTAAATAAACATTTTATTATAGTTAGTGGTGTGCTGATTGATTGGGAATTGGGACTTGATTTTTCCTGATTTCTAGATAGAGGAACCATTGAATTTATCATCAACTTGGGACATTTTTGGGAGTGCAGATGGGAGGAGGGGTTTGCTCTGAACAGTTAATTATGCCAGAACTATAGATGTAAACCAGAAATCTCTCAGACTGCCTGGAGCAGATTCACCTACTAGGTCACCAGGGAAAATAACAGTCTAGCCAGGAGAACAGGTTTACCTGGGTGAAAAAGCATCCTGTCCTGTCTGTACCTCCAATTGCATGGAATGCCAAACCAGTCAGTGCGTGAGTTTATAAGGTTTATGTCACAGCTCTCTCTCATAGGTAACCAGGGTTATTGGAACCACCTTTCATTTGTGTTAACAATATGCAGCTTAGTCATGGAAATAGTTTGTATGCTGTTGCCTCAGAACAGAACAGAACCGAGGAGAGCTGCTTAGTGTCTGTCCTAAAAACCTCACTTACCTTCTGATGTTAGTCCTTTCTAAGACCTGACGTACCTTCCAGCATTAGCGTCTACTTCACATTAACACTAATGCTCTGCCACTTGTATATGCTGCATAAATACTTCCTGATGACTTCATTTACTGTTAAATGAAAAGGCTTGAGTTTCTGTCTCCAAGCCTTTCCTCTGGTCTCCTCCTCGCTTCTCTGAATCCTGTCCTTTCTTTTTAAATTTCGCTCTTCCATAACGCTGCCTCAGATTAGCCTGCCCCGCAGCTGTCTGGGCGCTTGGTGTCTGCACATACCTCTTTCCGGATGATTACAGTGCACTCTTCAATGGGTTGAATAGTTTTAACTTTTCTTGTGTTTACTGTTCCTAGAAGTAAACATTCTGCATGAAAATTCTGAGAGCCTGTTACCCCATTATTTTAAATAGAGCAAATTATAATTTGATGCACATTAACTGCAAACTCTCAACCAGTCTCCTAAAAAAGTAATTTAAACACAGCAAATGCCTGTGTATAAATAACAAAATATCACATGGAGATGTAAGATGCTTAATACATTACTTCCTGATCACCAGTGATTAAGGTGGTTCTTGTAAAACAGTAGCATGCCCCTTTTACCACTAGTCACACTGGGGTCCCAAGTATACCCTTTGACATTCTGCTTTTGAAAATACTGATTTGTGATTCTGATGTTTACCAATTGCATTAGCATGTAACCAGAGGCTTTTTTCACATGTGGTTTTGTTTAAAAATGTAATACTGAATTTTGGTGACATGCATGTACATTTTTCCTCAGTAAATAACAGAGAAAATATATTACATTAAGAGATATGTGGTCATGTATGGATGTGAGAATTGGACCGTAGAGAAGGCTAAGCGCTGAAGAATTGATGCTTTCTCTAGTGGCACTAGAGAAGACTCTTGAGATCCCATGTACAGCCAGGAGCTTAAACCAGTCAATCCAAAGGAAAATCAACCCTGCGTACTCATTGGAAGGACTGATGCTGAAGCTGAAGCTCCAATACTTTGGCCACGTGATGCGAACAGCTGACTCATTGGAAAAGACTCTTGCTGTTGGGAAAGTTTGAAGGCGAAAGAAGAGGGTGGCAGAGGATGAGATGGTTGGATTGCACCATCAATTCAATGGATATGAACTTGGGCAAACTCTAGAAGATAGTGAGGAACAGGGAGGCCTGGCGTGCTGCAGTCCTTAGCGTCGCAGAGTTGACTTAACAACAACGCTTTGTGAAGTTTAGCATTAATGAAGCACAGCATTCTTTAGGAACACATGAACAGTAGCTATTAGATATGCCTAAATGTACTGAGCATTTATTATAATTCCTTTTTTGTTACTTATATGGTATGTCTCCTTAGTGTTTCACACACTATATATGCTAATCATTGTGTGTGTGTGCATACTAAGTCGCTTCAGTTGTGTCTCATTGAGATCCTGTGGACTGTAGCCCTCTAGGCTCCTCTGTCCATGGGATTTTTCAGAAAAGAGTACTAGAGTGGGTTGCCATTTCCTTCTCCAGGGGATCTTCCCAACCCATGGATCAAACCCATGTTTCCTATGTTTCTTGCTTTGGCAAGCAGATTCTTTACCACTGGCGCCACCTGGGAAGCCCATGCTCATCAGTAAATTGACTTTAAATATAGCTACCTTACTTCAAACCAAGTAAGGAGATTGAGCCCTGAACAGAAAATGTATACACGGTTAATATGTGCTTAATGCCCTTTCCCGTTCTGTTTTGCAGACTTTAATGCCAAGAGGAAAAAGAAAGTGGCAGAGATCTACCAGGCTCTGAACAGTGAGCCCACTGATGTGGCTGCCCTCAGACGCATGGCTATCAGTGAAGGAGGGCTCCTGACCGATGAGATCAGGCGGAAAGTGTGGCCCAAGCTCCTCAATGTCAACACCAATGATCCACCTCCTGTATCAGGTAGTTAGGGGAAGAAGTCTGTGATGGGAGTTTGTCCAGGAGGCAGGGAAAAAAGAATTCCAGGGTCTTTAATGTTTATGCTGATTTCAAACCAAGAGTAGATGTGTTAACACCTGAAGCTTTTTAGGATATGCTTGGGCCTACTGTGAAAATAAGACCAAACTGAGAAGTAAATTTTTAATTAAAAATGGAATGAACTTTTATTGGTAGGGAGGGAGCTATTATTGGCTAGTTAGGGGAGTTTATTAAAAATATATATTCTGGGAACTCCCTGATGGTCCAGTGGTTAGGACTCCATGCTTTCACTGCCAAGGGCCCGGGTTCCATCCCTGATCTGGGAATTAATATTCCCGCAAGCCACACAGTGTAGCCAAAACACAGAATGCATGTTCTAGTTTATATTCACCTAGAAGTAAGTTTGCAGGAATCCCACATAATTCTGATACAGATGGACATTTGAGAAACATGGGGTTCTACGGAGATATATTGCCTCTTATAGTCCTTAAAAACAACAACAAAAAGAAACTTTTTATAGGGAAATACTAATCTGTAATTCTGTGAAAAGCTGTTACAGTCGGCCCTCCAAGTTCAAGGATTCAACCAATCAACCGTATCAGAAATACTCTGGAAGGACTTCCGCAGAGGTCCTGTGGTTAAGACCCACACACCCAACCAGCGGTTCAGTCCCTGGTCAGGAAACTAGGATCCTACATTCCACCTGGCAAGGCAGAAAAAGGCACATACACACACACACACACACATAAATATATTCTGGAGTTGGGGGGAACCTCCAGAAATTTCCAAAAAGCAAAACGGATTTGTTGTGCTCTGGCAGCTATTTACATTGCATTTACATTCTCTCAGGTTTTAAAAGTAATCTAGAGGTGATTGGAGTATGTGAGAGGATGTGCAAATGTTAAACTGTTTAATATTGGGGACTTGAGCATCAGTGGATTTTGCTATCCTTGGGGGTCCTGGAACCAATCCCCCTCAAATACCCAGGGACAACTAACTGTACTTAACTTTATCTGAAAAAAGAATTTCTTAGAATACAATGCAGAATACAAAAGAAAGTACAGAAAATAGTGAATCCCCTTTGTCATTCATTGAGTCTACATTTATTGCTTTCCTACCATGTTTGGCAAAATCCAGGTGTTGGGGATTCTTTGATTCATTTGGCAAGTGCTAATACTGCTACAGTCCGTGGGGACGCAGGAGTAGGACACGACTGAGTGACTGAGCCTGCACACACAGTGGTGCTCCTAATGTGTGCTAGTACCAGAGATGATTAAAACAGGCACTGCCAGTAAAAAGTTTACAGTGTCATGGTGTGGCCAAGTAGGTGTTTTAGGTTGCCACTTGTTACTGTCTTTGGAACTTGGCTGCCTCAGAGCAGTCATCTTTTGTTGGAAGGAATAGGCATTGCCATATTCACACTCTAAATCCTGAGATGGTGTTCTGTCAAATTCCAAATTTCTCATATCTTTTTAAGATGAAGTCTGTCTGTGGGGGAGTATTCTACAGGCTCCTCTGGTAAGTTTTGATTTCCATTATGAAGGAAATGTACGCTTATATATATAACAGCTAGAATCTGCCTCCTTGCTTTCAGTTGGGCTTAGCAGCTGAACATAAGTACTATCTCCTGTTACCAGTGTCTTAGTTTTAGGATTTCAGGGTTAAAAGAGCTGAGGTTCTTCTCCATATACATTTATCTTAATACTCCTTTCTCAACAGCTCAGTCTTCCTGTACTTTATAGATGTTAGAGTTTTTTCAGCGGTCTGTGGTTTCTGCATTCATGATCTTACTTGATGCTTAACAGTAATCTGAGAGATGCATATGGAAGGGAATAATCCCCATTTTACAGATGTCAACTTTGAAATTCAGAGTGGTTCCCACTAACGTACAGTGGGTCCTGGCCTCCTCACTTTTCCACTGCTGCTCTATTGTTCTGGATAATCTCTCACAGTCATCATGACTTGCATGAAACAGCATGTTTGGAACTAAACCAGGGATTCCTCTCCCAATGTTGTGTCTTGAGTCATGTCCCCTTCAAGAAAAAGCCTTGAGTGTGTCTTCCAGGCCTTTTGTGTCATGCCAGGATGTCTTGCTCCTGCTGTGACTTCCCAGACATTCCTACAATAACATGTTCCTTCTCCTCCAATAGGGAAAAACCTACGACAGATAAGCAAGGACTACCAACAAGTACTCCTGGATGTCCGGCGGTCTTTACGGCGGTTCCCACCTGGTGAGACACGCTGTGTCGGTCTTTGGCGGAGGGAGGGAGAGGCTTGGTAGGGGTTCAGTCCAGTTGCAGTTACATTACTCTGTTGGGCTTGCTCGTCCCAAGACATTTACATCCTAGCACAGAACGTGACCACATCCAGGACCCTCCCTCCTCAGGGACCCATCGTGCTCCCAGTCGGCTGAGTCATTCTTTCATTGACTCAGTCCATTCAGACCCCCATTGTGAAGGCCTGAGCCCAGAATAATTACTCTTGGCTTAGAGGTGGTAAATGAGAGAAGAGGGTTTTCCCCGCGTTAGAGCTATAGAAGAGACTTTATAGGGATTTCTAGAGCCATCAGTCCGACTTTAAAGAGCAGGTTGGTTTGGAAGTGGTCACTAACAGGGACTATTAACACTTTCGTTTGTAAGTAGCGATACCTTGCCTGTGGGCTTCCCTGGTGGCTCAGTGGTAAAGAATCCACCTGCCATTGCAGGAGACTCAGGTTCCATCCGTGGGTCCAGAAGACCCTTTAGAGGAGGACATGGCAGCCCACTCCAGTATCCTTGCCTGGGAAATCCCATGGAGAGAGGAGCCTCGGAGGGCTGCAGTCCATAGAGTCACAAAAGAGTTGGGCATGACCTAGAGACTGAACAACAACAAACAAGCTTGCGTATACATGTATTGGGGCCTTAGACTAGAATGAAGGCCAATCACTACATGTTTAAAGAGTCTGTTACTAAAATTGTCTCTCCATTCCCAGAAATACTAAGAATGACCATTGTTTCCACTTTCACAATGAAGGGAACTGGGCAGCAGACCTCATCTGTTTCTTTTCTTTTCACCGCTTTGCCTCTAAGTTCTTGAATTGAAGAGAGGAGAGTTGCTAGAGGGAACAAGAGTCTCAGAACCCATAGCCTCACTCTTCCGAGCCCATGCTCTGGCATTGGATTTTGTCTTGTTAAAAGGCATCCCTCCTGTTTACAGTCTTGGTTCCCAGAAAGGCTCTTGTGATTGTTGTGTAGCCAGTAGCTTGCCGTCCTGGTTTTGATAAACACGCAGACCTGCAGTCCAGTTCCCTTTTCATGTTCCTCTGGTCTTGAGGAGACCACATAGGACAGACGCATCTCATATTTTCCCCTAGGTAACCTGTTTTCCTTCTGAGCCCTTTCTTCCTCTTCCATTTATGTGACATCAGTCCAGGATATTGTTCTTCCAGACAGAACTTTCCATGTGGTTTCATATTCTTTTTACATTCATGTTCTTGTGAACTTAGCTGACTTGTGAACTTTTATACTGAAAATTCAAATAAGGCTTACTTTTCTCTCTCACTGCTTCATTACTCTACCTGACCACAGTACTTGGTTTACTCCCATTTTCTTTTTTATCTTCTACAGTATGCCTTTTTGAGAAGGGATGGGTAAAAGTGCACGAGATGAGTATCACTGTCACCTAAAACCTTTATTTTGGTTCAGTCTGGGCCCTTGCTTTAACTGTTTTCTCTCACAAGATCTGCTTTTGAGTGGAAGACCTTATGGTGTAGGAAAGCTGTGTTGTGTGCCACCCTCCTAAAACAGGTCATGAGGCCTGGGGTTGGCATTTTTGAGGTAAGAGCCAGAAGAGCTGAGGAGCCACGCTGACCGCTGCCGGACTAGGTGCCTGCACTGAAAGAGCTCCCGAGACCAGCTCTTCTGTTTCCAGTTGCATCTTTGGGTTACGATCAGTCCTTCCTATGATATTTAGTTTGATTCTGAGGGGAGCACACATCTCTTACATTTTTTGTTTTTATATAATTTTATACCTACAAAAAGGCTGCAAAAATAGGACACAGAATTCCCCAGGTAGCTTTTTCCCAGATTTCCTTATACATCAACCTTTGACTAGATTTGCTTTAGTATTGTTTTCTCTCTCTCCTTCACCATACATACACACATTTTTTTCCTCTGAGCTATTAAGAACAAATTACATACGTGGTGCCCCCTTATCCCTAAATATTTCAGTGTGTGTTTTTTTAAAACACAAGTCTTTTTTACATAGTCACACTTAAAATCAGTAACAAAAAATACTACTGTCTAATCTATAGATTTTATTCAGATTTTGCCATTTATTCCAATAACATTCCTTATAGGAAAAGTGCATTTTCCATTCACTTTTCATATCTCTTCAGCTTCCTTTAGTCTGGTCTAGTTCTTTTATATTTTATGACAGGCCTGTTACTTTATAAAATCCCCCTCAGTTTTTATTTCCTCCTTGTAAGATTCAGGTGATGCACTCTTGATAAAAATTCCACTGAAGTGATGTTGAGTTCTTTTCACCCCAGCACATCAAAAGGCACATGCTGCCCAGTAGTCCCCCTGCTGGCATCATGCCCTGTGGTGACTTGGTTAAGATGGTGTTGTTGGATGGGTTCCCTGACTGTAAGGTTGCCAAGTCTGTGGCTCTTTCCTATATGGCCAGGCAGCTATCAACAGCGTATAGATCATGAATGTGTTGCCAAGTTGTTTTACTTTATTAAACAGTTTCTCTGCATATCCACTGCTTACTGTCTTCCTTAGCTCCATGTTACTAAACTGCTTGCCTTGTTCAAGTGCGTCTCCCCGCCACTACCCTCCCCCCAGGCATGCCAGAAGAACAGAGAGAAGGGCTGCAGGAAGAGCTGATCGACATCATCCTCCTCATCTTGGAGCGCAACCCACAGCTGCACTACTACCAGGGCTACCACGACATTGTGGTCACCTTTCTGCTGGTGCTTGGCGAGAGGCTGGCAACATCCCTGGTAGAGAAGCTGTCTACCCACCATCTCAGGTACCCGTGCAAAAGGGCAAAAGACAGTTCTCCCCAAGAATAATTCCTCAGCCCTCTTTCTAATTGGTGTTTTCAGTGGGTTGAACCCCACTCCCAGCACCCCCCAACCCTGATCCAAGCGTTTGGTCTGACCAAGCTCGTTGAAATGTCTCCTAGGGATTTCATGGACCCGACAATGGACAACACCAAGCATATATTAAACTATCTGATGCCCATCATTGACCAGGTGAATCCAGAACTCCATGACTTCATGCAGAGGTATATATGTGTCCACATTTGTGTGTACACATGCACGCACGCACACACACACACACACCCTTCAGCTTTCTCCTAGCCTTTGTTTATTCCTCACAAGTCGAGGTCAATTGCATCATCATCTTATGCTGGTTAGTGTTAGGTTCTTCTGAGTTGTCCTTGATAATTCAGTCTAGGTAATTCAGTTCTGTGCACGGTCTTAGAACACTTGTGTGCTGTGGTCTTCAAGGAATGCAGGAGATGTCACAGCCCATGCCCTTAAGGAGTTTACAGTTAGTGGAGAGATGGGCGAGCTACGTGTGCCAAGGTAGACTTCGAGGTTATTGCTACGACAGAAGTACAGAGTCCTGTAGGACCCAAGGCCATCTGTAGGTTGTTTTATTTACCACACACCAAGGAAAAGAAATATTTCTTTGCAATTCTTGTATTGATTTTTCTCTTCTGTTTAGTTGGAAGTGTGTCCTTGGCCAGTACCTGCCTCTCTTTAAAAAAAAGAAAATGACTGCGTCTTAAGGTGTTTTAGTCATCTCATGTTAACTATACAATTAATACAGTTATGTTTTCCAGCTTAAGAATAGTTTCTGTGCCCCCCAAAAGGGCATGACTTTCCCAGAAAGAAAATGGTGTAGTTCACTGAAAACAGCTGATTCTTGTTCCTGGAGTTTACATTTCTTGGCCATTATGAGAGCACCCATGGAGATAAGGCTACCCAGGACCCTGCTGTGGTATTAGTGCCACGATGTGGAGTGTATTGCAAGGACTTTCATAATATTTTCTGAGGAGAAGATGCAGAATTTATCAGTAGCTAAATTTTCCAGAAAGCATGTTCCCTAGATACTTTCTTCACACAGCACTGAGGACAAAGAATGCCCAGGGAGAGGGACAGGATAACTCAGCAGGGAACCTAACATCTGGACTCCCTTGCTCCTAGTGCCGAGGTGGGGACCATCTTTGCGCTCAGCTGGCTTATCACCTGGTTCGGGCACGTCCTGTCTGACTTCAGGCACGTCGTGCGGTTATACGACTTCTTCCTGGCCTGCCACCCACTGATGCCCATTTACTTTGCAGCTGTGGTAGGTACAGACCATGAGCCAGCAGTTTGGCGTGTGTCCCCAAGTCCAGCTTGATCATCTTCCCTAAAAGGAAACCTGGTGATTATAGAAAGCACTTCTGGGCTGGCGTCCTGGACACTGTTCTTGGAATGTTACTGGGAGAGTCATGGGAGTCAAAAATATTCTGTGTAAAAATAAGTTTGGGTAATGCTGGTTAAACAAAGTTGTTAGATTTTGTACTGTTTGATTCTTCTGAACCTTTAAAATGCTCGTGTGCATTGTGAATTACCAGGGTTTGTGTTGACAACTCCGGGAGCTAGTGCAAATGGCCAACTTCGGGTTTAAGAAGAGGCATGATATTATGATGGGAAGTTGAAATGGCTTTTAGTCGGGAATGAGGACCTCCAGTTATTAGAGGGGCCTGAACTGTCAGACGTGAGGGTGGAGATGGTGCTCTTCATTGTGTTTTAAAGGGAGCAAGACCACTCTTTCTACTGTTTTGAACCATTTCTTCTGTGCTAGAGCTCTAGGTATCTCCAGTAATCTCTCTCCTTTCCTTCCTCCTAAAAAACACCTCCTTCCTTTAATTTGTCAGCCTTTCATATCATAGTATGGAAGTTTGCCTCTAGCAGGAAGTGCTAGCCCATTGGGAAAAGCACTCAGATAAGTATAGCATCACTCCAGATAGGTACAAGAATTTGCTGAACATTTTGGGTGAGCCCCATTTGGTACCAATTTTTATTTCCTCTAAGGAGAATGAAATGAATTGGCCAAGACCCTGTATGTTCTGGTCTCTGACACAAGGCCTTACTCCCCACAGATTGTGTTGTATCGAGAGCAGGAAGTCCTGGATTGTGACTGCGACATGGCCTCAGTCCACCACCTGTTGTCCCAGATCCCTCAGGACCTGCCCTATGAGACACTGATCAGTAGAGCAGGAGACCTCTTTGTTCAGTTTCCCCCGTCCGAACTTGCTCGAGAGGCAGCTGCCCAGCCGCAAGCCGAGAAGTGAGTGGGGCCGAGGCACTGGTTGCACAGGGGTGTTTGTTAGTGAGCAGAAGTGATGGAAGATAGTGTCTAGTAGGGAAAGGGCTGGGAGTGGTTTTTCCAGAGACCTGCGCTTATGCCAACGGAATCCTCACTTGAGACTTCATGGGTCTTGATCAAGAAGAGTCTTCTGAGCAGTGGATGGCTCTGCCCTCAAACTATTTAGTCCATTTTTTTTCCCCCCTTCTTCTTTCATCCCATTCCCTTCTGTCTCCTTCCCTTCTGCAGAACAGCTGCCTCTACCTTCAAAGACTTTGAGCTGGCATCAGCGCAGCAGAGGCCTGACATGGTTCTGCGACAGCGGTTTCGGGGACTTCTGCGGCCTGATGAGCGAACAAAAGATGTCCTGACCAAACCAAGGACCAACCGTTTTGTGAAGCTGGCAGTGATGGGGCTGACAGTGGCGCTTGGAGCGGCCGCCCTAGCCGTGGTGAAAAGTGCCTTGGAGTGGGCCCCAAAGTTTCAGCTGCAGCTGTTTCCGTAAATGCCAGAGAAGATACTTCCTCTTACATGACATCACAGTCTCACCCTTCCATGGACAGATTGGGAGGGGGTGGAATTTCCTTTATTAAAAGGGTTTCTGTCAAGGGTTTTCTATTCCTGCACCCTTTCCCTCCTGTCCGTGGGTGCCTTTGCTTCAGAGGCCAGTAGCAGAGCCTGCGTGACGCTGGGCACTCGGGGCCTGAGCACAGAACTCCTCTCCCTTATGTCCTGAGTGAGCTTTCTGCTGCCTCTTCGTGTGCTAAAGGAAATGGGTCTCTGCAGCCCCTGGGTGCCTTTGGAACCCACTGGGCCTGGTCACTGGGGAGTGTCTTGGCAGCTCATAGTAAGTAAACTGGACCACTGAATGCCCTCCTGACAGCTCCTCCAGTCTGTCTGCTTCAGCTGGCAAAGAAGGACGGAGTTGCTGCTTTAGTCAGACCTTGTAATGAAGGGGAAGGGGCAGAGGAGGTGGGCCTGGGAGCAAGATTGGCCTCTTTTTTAAGAACAGCTCCAAGCTGGTCAGAAATCTAAGAGACACATGTGAACTAGGTTAGTAGGTAAATCCTACCTATTTTCAGCCTAGAAATCACTTGGGCATTTCCAGTCAGACAGGAGGGAATGCTAAGTTTTAGGACCCCTGACATAGGCCGGTTTTTGCCTGCCTTTTTTTTTTTCTTGTTACTCTTCCACAAGCCACACGGTGGTTATAAAAATGTACATTTACTACTATTTTTAGAATTACACACATCCAACATGTAAAGTACTATCACTTTTAAAATAATAGTTCCTTCATGGAAGAAAAAAACAGTTCTCATCAGAAGGATGAGCTTCTAAAACCCTGAGGTTTCCTTTCTACTCACGCGTTTAACATTTCACTTCAGCCAGAGTTGGCTGTTTGTAAACAGCCCCACACTTGCACAGTGCCCACTTCCTGTCCAGCTTCCCTTCCTTCCTTCATGTTTTCCTGCAGTCCCCCTTCCACCCACAGATCAGCATCCAGTCATGACCTTTTGCTTTGTTTTTTGCGTTTGACCTATCTCTTCAGCTGCTGGTCTCTCCTTCCTGGTTGGAAATGTCACTGGGAACTTGCCAGCACCCAGAAAGGGACAAACTGCAGCCTAAAGCATGTGGTGGGAGCTTGGGACGGCCAGCCCTGCTGCTCCAGGCTTCCTAAAGACTCTCCAGGACTTAGGGAACGGGATGCATATTCAGTTCTTCTGATATGGCTTTTCGTGTAAGCAAACCTAGGTTTGTTTTAGATTAACTGTGGCTTGGAAAAAAAGTGCCTTTTGCTGCTTTGAAGACCTGGGGTGTATATTAAGAAGTAGTCATGTACTTTTCCTGGTCTGTCTCGGGCACTGTTCTCTCTTGGCAGGTATTTTCTTAAACATGCCAGAAGCACTCCCTCCCACCATACCAGACCTCCACATCCTCCCCGTATTCTCACGATGTGCAGAGTGGTTAGGAGAGGCTTGTACTTACATGAGTTACACTAAGCACTTTACAACCAAAAACAACGTATCTTCTCCATAGCAGGAGTCCCATCTGGGGTTAGCGTGATGTGGATGGATTAATCTAGAAAGAGGTAGATTATCAAGACAGCGGGAATTTTTCCAAGATCTAGATGATGTGATAGGTATTCCCGGTCTTCTACAGCAAGTTTGTCTTATCATCATCTTTGCAAGTGGACAGCATCGGCCGCATCGGCCCCTCCTGCCACAGACTCTCGGGTCTGTCTGTAAATACTGAAGGGAAGTGATGGGGAAGAGGTGGGGGGAGGTGCATGTGATCAGAGTCCCAAGGCCACAGTTTTTTGGATTCCAGGAAAGCAGGTGGCATTTGCTTCTGTTGTGGCCTAGAAAGGAGAAAGTTCATGTCATTTATAGCTTTGCTGACATCAAGATTAGCCCCTGCCAATGAGAAGAAAGCGATTTTACCTTCAAGTGGTTTACTATTCTGTAAAGAATACATGTAAATACTTTGTACAGAGCCCTGTATGAAATAAACAGCCATATGTGGTTACTGACCCCTCTTGTCATTTCTTCCCTTGTTGGAGTGGCTCTGGCTTTAGACATCTGGATGCTCCCTCCTTCCACCCCTGACCTGGAGCTGTGCCTTAGGCCATGGACTCTTGGTAGGCTTTGACTTACCTGGAGAACTTGAAACAGTTTCTCTTTCACCTGAGGCAAGAACTCACTTGTCTGGGTTTACTGTTTCCTTGCCCCAGAGGGAGACATGAGGGGCTGAAGGCTGAGCAGGCATCACTTGGCTCTCTGACTGTCCCACCGCCATAGGCCAGCTGCCTTTGGTTTGACTCATGGAGGATACTGGGCTAGCCAGTACACTGCCCTGCCTCTGGGAGCTCAACAGAGAGCTGCATTGAAGGAGCAATGTATTTTCAGTGGCAATTTCATAGTTGATTAAATGTAAAGAGAATTTTGATAAATGGAAAACTGAAGGAAAGGTATGTGTGGGTGGTGTAATAAGTATTTGAGTTTTGTCCCCAGTTCCCCTAAAAGCCTTCGAATTTTCTGAGTGATAGGGATATCTTGTTCATAATGATTTCCTTTTGATTCCAGCTGGGTTGATGTTAATGAGGTGAATTAAGGTTGGACCCCTCGATAGCCTCAGGATGGGACAGGACACCAGAAAGATCAAGTGATTATAAAGTGGAGAATTATTTTAATTTTTTTGGTGTGTGTATTGGAGTATAGCCGATTAGCAAACAACGTGATAGTTTCAGGTGAACAGGGAAGGGACTCAGCCACGCATATACATGTGTCCATTCTCCCCCAAACATGCCTTCCATCCAGGCCGCCACATCACAGTGAGCAGAATTCCGTGTGCTATACAGCAGGGCCTTGCTGGTTATCCATTTTAAATACAGCAGTGGGTACTTGTCCACCCCAAGCTCCGTATCAATCCCTTCCCCCATCCCCACCCCTCCACCCTGGCAACCATAAGCTGCTTCGTGAAGTCTGTATGTTTCTGTTTTCTAAGTAGATTCATTCATATTAGTCTTTTCTTTTTTTTTAGATTCTACATACAAAGGATGTCGTATTTTTCCTTTGTGTGAATTGCTTCCCTCAGTATGACTAGGTCCATCCATGTTTTTGCAAATGGCATTATTTCATTCATTTTAATAGCTGAGAAATACTCCATTGTATACATGTACACATCTTTATCCATTCCTCTGTCAATGGACATTTAGGTAGCTTCCATGTCTCGGCTATTGTAAATAGTGCTGCAATGAACACTGGGGTGTGTATTTCCTTTCAGATCATGTTTTTCCCTGGACATATGCCCAGGAGTTGGATTGCAGGATCATTTTAGGTTTTTAGTAACCTCCATACTGGTCTCCATAGTGACTGTACCAGTTTACATAGTGGGGATTTTGAGCCTCACCAGTGACTTCCTGGGAGGGGAGGGGAGGCTGGACATTGAGTGCTGCAGAAACTCTTGGTTCAGAGATTTGAAGAGTTGTTGGGTGGCTGAATACATCAAAGTGCTGGGAGGATCATGTGGCCCAAGATGGCTTGGGAATACTGCAGCCCCTCTTGCCATTCCTTGCTCTATGCATCTCTTTTATTTGGCTGTTCCTGAGTTGTATCTTTTACAGTAGATCAGTACATGTAAGTGAAGTGTTTTCTTGAGTTCTGTGATCACTTCCAGCAATTTATTGAAACTGAGAGTTTTGTGGAAACTAGTAAACCTGTAGTTGACCAGGCCTAAGTGTAGGTGGTCTGGGCACCACATTTGCAACTGGATCTGAAATGGGACAGTCTTGTGGGACTGAACCCTTAAACTTGTGGCATCTGATGCTAACTCCCCAGTAGTTAGTGTCATAACTGGATTGAATTACTGGACACCCAGTTGATGTTGGAGAATTGGAGAAGCGTGATATCAGAAAATACTGCACAGCACACAAGGCTGAAGGGAAAACAGTGTAAAAGTAACAGCTGAATAAGAAATGTGGGTGTTTTGTAAAGAGATGGAGTGTGCATTGTCAGTGGAAGAGTAGTTGGGGCTCAGGCAGAGGAGCTCTTTGAGATCTGTGGAAGGGAACTGGGACTCCCTCTGTAGGCAATTTGTAGGGTGAGGACGGGCCATGACCAAAACTCAGTTTGGAGAGAGTAACTGGTGACATGATCGCAAGTGTGTCCCTTGTTGGCAATGTGAGCTTCTCCAAGGCACTATATCTCTCAAATTCATTGTCAGTGACAGTAAAATATAGTCTCATCCCACCATGGATGGTTTAATGAACTGACGTTTGTGAAAATGTTTTACAAACTGAAGTTGTATAAGTGTTTTGATTTCATTTCTGTGAACATATATGGATCAGTAAACACCTTAAGTCAGCCTTGCACTTGGGCCCCGGGAGCTCATCCCTGGATTAAGTGTTGATTGAAAGGAAGAACAGGCCAGAAGCTTCTGCCAAATACAACTACCAGAAGATGGAGCCTGAGGCTCAGCCTGGCTTGTGTTCTTCCATTTGCCCTACTGTCCCCTCCATGTCTGCTGCCGGTGGGTCCTGCTGCCTTTCTTCCAGTTCTCAAAGGCCCTTTTCTCCAGCCTTAACATGATTGGAATTTGCCAAGCAGCTTTTGTGAGCTGGCAAGGCTATGGGCTTGCCTCCAGCTTCCTGCTTTTTAAGTGAGTGGCGTTCATGGCAGCCCCAGACACTAGAAGACATGTGTTACTCTGACACAGGCTGTGGGCCCATTCGCCACTTCCTGCCCACATCAGCAGCTGCTCTTTATCTGAGCAGTATGCCTCCACTGGCCCTGGAGAGAAAAACTGTGTCACGCAAGTACATCTGGGACCTCCTGCTGCTTCCTCAGGTAGATGGCTGGAGTCCAAAGCCTGTGGGTTTGGTTTCAAGTCCGCCCCGGAGAGTTCGTGCCCGGGCCCTGTTTGGGGCGACTCCTTGGGAGAGGGTAGTACCTCCACTTGACTGCAGTGGGGAGCACTTGTGAGCCTGCCCATCTTAAGATTCTTCACCCTCTGGCATGTGATGTGCGGTGCTAGAAGCTAGAACCCCAGGACAGCCCTGCACCCTCCCATTTGCCCTCCTGACCCCCCCATTTAGCTGCAGCAGACATAAGCCCACTGCCCGCCTTGGTGCAGATGGAGTGGGCCAAGTGAAAGATGCAGCCCATGCAGTTCCCGCTTCCCTCTTGTCCTCACTTTTTTGACACAGCCATGGGTAAAGAAACATTTCATTAACATTTCTTAGTACTCAATACCAAAAGAATGGTGCAAGGACACTGGGAAGTATGGTGTGACAAGCGCTGGGGGTGAAGGACTGTGGTGAGCTGGATCAGGAACATCATGTGATCTGGACCTGCCACGTGGAAATGAAGACCCAGATTACCAAGCTCCAACGTTTTTCAAGAGAAGTTGGGCTTTTTTTTTTTTGAAGATTTTAATGAAGCATCTTCAATTTAAAAATACTGGCGACCAATTCAAGTTTATAAAACAAGACCAGGTAAACTGGTTATATAGCCTGTGGCTTAGGAGTTTGTACCTGTGCACCAAGAGAGTGGTTGTCTTTCCTCCCCAACAGGCCTGTAAGGTTCACTAAGGCCAAGACAGGCCCTGGCAGGAGAGGGAGGCTGGAGGAGCTGGTGAGAGCAAGCACTTGGTCCGGGTCTGAGTGGGCCCCGCGCTCTCCTGGGGCCCAGCTCAGCTCAGCTTGCTGTTTCCTCTGGTCAGTGGCTCTGCCTGAGTCCTTACTCCCAGGGAGGGAAGGCCCTCATGAGCTGATGCAGAGCAGGAAAGCGCTCACATTCTCTCACCTCTCTGTTCACAGAGCCTGGGGTCAACTCTCTTGAGCCTTGGCACCCAGGAACAGAATTGCAGTTCCTTTCTAGGGTGTAGAATAAGCCCTTACCCGCCAACCCTGCAAATGATATCCCCCAACTCCTAGTGGCTCAGATGGTAAAGAATATGCTTATAATGTGGGAGACCCAGGTTTGATCCCTGGGTTGGGAAGATCCCTGGAGGAGGAAATGACAACCCACTCCAGTATTCGTGCCTGAAGATCCCATGGACAGAGGACAGAGAGGGCTACAGTCCATGGGGTCGCAGAGTTGGACACAACTGAGCGACTAACACTTTCAAAACTCCTGGAGCCTGGAGTCTAGACTGTGAGCCACAAAGATGCCCTCCACCTGTTGTAATGATGCGCCACATCCCGGCTCAGACAGTGTGCTGGCCTTCACTGGGGGTAGGGGGCGAGTAGGAGGGGTCCAAGTAAGAGGTAAAAACTTCCAGAATGAACACCCAGAACCGTGTTTTATTCATCTGACCAGCACAGAATAGGTCTAGTAAAGAGCACTGGACCAATAACGTGCCATCTTATCTCAGATGTTAAAAAGGTTCACAGTGTCACCCTGCAGCAGCGGCACGTTCACCTCTTCCTGAAATCTCTCTGTTCCCTGACAGTGGATGCCCACTGAGAGGCTAGAAACTCACAGGAAGAATTCCCTGTCAGCCTGCAGCTGCTGCCTCAGCCGCTCCCTCCTTGCCTGAAGCCCACACACACCTGCAGACACCAGCTGGCAGACTCTCACCACAGAGCAAACTGCCTGTCCAGGTCAAGGCTGACCCAGAGCATGCCGCCCTCAAGTGGGTGCAGGGGTGCCAAGTCCAGAGCAAGGATCCCTGTGCTCTGTTCGCACCCTCGTTTACCCTGACAGGGGCCAACGCATCAACTTTTGACTGCAATTCCCAGAGAGCTCGGGCCCCTGCCTATCTCTGTGCAGAGTCCCAGCCCATGACCCCTCCGCTCCCTCTCATGACATCACACTCAGGCCTTCCTCGAAAACCATTTTAATCAGTGTACACAGGTAGCAAAGAGGGAGTGCAGAAGCTGAACTGGCTGGGCTGTCTTCAGGAACTGCCAGGTCTCCCTCCTGGCTCTGAGCAGAATTAGCAGCAATTCTAAGAGGCCCCCAGGCCTCCAACAGCAAAGCCCAGAGAAAAGTTACCCCCAGAAAGCCAACGGGAGAGGCCGCAGGCTGAGTGCTCAGCAGATGAGCGTGGTGGATGAGGGATGTATGGACTCACCCGGGGCTCTCAGAGGCTCCGTCCAGCAAGGCCTCTGGCTGGGGCTGTGTTTAAGGCTGGGTCAGACAGATGGGAGCCGCAGAGAGTTGAAAGGTCTGGCTGGGGAGCCCCAGGGGAAGGACAAAGGCACTGGGGCAGATGCAGGCATGGACAACGGCCAGCTCAGGCAGGGCTCTTGCAATGCCCACAGCAAACAAGGCCATCCACGCAGTTCAGGGGCCTTGGCCACTTCAGAGCCCCTGTCTCAGCCGAGCGCAAAGGCATCTTCCCAGCCAGAAATCAGAGCCAAAGCACCAGGCCTGTCCCACAGAAGCTTGTAGCTGTGGGGCTGGGTCAGCAGGGGGACCAGGCCATCTTCAGCTTAGTGGCAATTCTGACAGCTGGGGTGGCATGGAATCCCATTCATCCGGCAGCGGCAGCCCCCGCTGGTGTCTCCTGGGCCCTAGGGGATGAGGGGGGAGAAAACAGAAGGTAAGGGCAGAGAAGAGAGCAGTGCCCCTCCCCCGCCCCAGGCACCCCCGCCCCATCACACCCACGAAGCGCACTCGCCCACCCTGGGCCTTGGCCTGGGCACATTCTGCTGCTAAGAATGATCCTCACAGCCTCAGCTACCAGATGGAGGCAGCTTTCAAGACCTTTCTGGTCTTTTGTAGCACCCTCAATTATGAGGTCTCTATACACAACCTGAGACCCAGAGCTGCAAAGAACCTGATGAATTTTTGCATATTTGGAGGGAGTCAGCATGCTGGAGGCAGGAGGGAGTGCTCCTTCCACCTCCACCTGGCTGTCTACCTGGACATGACCACCACCAGCCCCAACTCCAAGAACACTCCTCACGATGACAGACACCACTGCTCTCGCATGTTTTCCATTTGATTCTGACAAGAAGCCTGAGATAGGCTCTGCTATCATCCCCATTTTACAGAAGAAGAAACTGAGGCTCAGAGAAGGGAGTAACAGCATAACCACACGGTCAGTGTGTGCCGGAGCCAGGGACCCACTCCTCCACTTCAGACTCCCACATGCACCCTCTAGGGCAGGGGTGGGCAAACATTTCTGTAAAAGGTCAGTTACCTGAGGCTTTGCCAGCCAGACGGGCTCTGTCCTTGCAGCGCAAAAGCAGCCACAGACAGTATGCCAACGAATGTGCGGGGCTCCCACAAAACTTTACTTATGGACACTAAAATTCGGGTTTCATATAATTTTTACATGTCACAAAATATGCTCCTTGTTCAACCATTTTTTAAACTATATTTCTCTTTTATTATTCTCATTTAATCAAGAATAGATATACGATTAGTTTGTGGAAAAGTTAGAACCCAGTCTTCCTAACTTCAAGCCTCCCTCTTTTTCTTTTTTTAAAATTAATTTGTTTTTAATTGATAGATAATTGCTTTACCGTATTGTGTTGATTTCTGCCAAACATCAACATGAATCAGCCGTAGGTATTGATATGTCCAACCATTTTAAAAATTGCAAAAAAGTTTTCTTAGTTCAGGAACTTCACAATTCAGGCGCTGGGCTTAGACTTGGTCTGTGGGCTGACTTGTCCAAACTCTACTCTCGGGCACCCTCCCCCAGTACTCCTGAGCCCTCTGCTCTCAGGGCACTCACCCCGGGGCCCCAGCGGGGGCCCTTGGTGACCCAGCAAATCTCAGTGTGGCAGACAGTGCATCGGATCCAGTCACAGCCGTCCTTCTTCTGCACCACGATCTGGCACTGTGGGCAGTGCATGGCCTCGCCCTGCTGCAGCATGGTCTGGAGCAGAGAAGGTGCTGACCTCAGACCCAGCCTGCTCCCTGGCGCCCCCCTGCTCCCTGGCCCCCGCCCCAATGCAGCGAGAAACCGGCCACCCTCTGGCGTCTGATTCACTCTCCTGTGCTGCTCTACCCAGGCCCAGCTGCATGCAGCCTCCTCTCCTGTGTCTGTAGTCTCCTCCCTTCACCCTGACACTCCCTGCTGCCAGCCACCTGACCACGTGTCCGGAGTCCCATCTCTGGATGGGAGAAATGCCAGCAGGAGCTCAGAGCCTCCAGGGCTGCATGAACCAAAGCCCTGGCTAAGAAGCCCCCATCCCTCCCCAAAACTTAAATCCTCGGCCCTCAACCCTGACCCAGCCTCACTCTCAGCATCTCTGTCGTCTGCCGGGCAGCCATATCGTTCTGAGCCCGCAGGGCCAGGTCATCTTGGTACTCCTTGCAGTTCATCTGCTCATGGATAGCCTGGAGCGGATGAGGCGCTCGAGGTGAGAAAGTTCCTAGGGAGTTAGCGCCAGAGCATCCATCCACACAAGCACTTAATGCCTAGATGGTGTCAGTGACAGAGCCTTTCTTTGTAAACTACATACCCATTTTATAGAAGAGGACACTGAGGCCAGGGTGGTGAAGCCAGAGTCATCACATATGATAATAATCATATATCCTATTTATTTTAAGTCCTGATAGGCACAGAAATCCCTAAAGCGCCTCTCCCCCAGGGCACAGCCCCTTGTCCCCAGCTGAGTTCTGACCTGGTTGCCAGTGTCATGCTCTGAGAGTGAGCTTACAGGACTGTGACCAGGCTCGGCCCTGTTTATCCGCTCAAGACCAGTCTCTATAGTGGTCACCAGTTGAGAGAATGACGACAGGGATGGCCTGAAGTGAGGGTCAGGTAGGCTCAGTCTGGGTTTGGGGTCAGGGCTCATTCAGGACAGAGGCTGACAGTCTGAGGCCAGGATTGGAGTTGGTCTGTGACAAAGCTCAGGGTTAGTCAGAGGGATGGACTGGGGCTCAGTCTTGGGCCAGGGTTATTTACAGGTTCAGTCTAGGGTTAGGGCTCAATCTACGGGTTAGGCTCAGGTCAGGACTCAAGCCTCACCCGGTGGCTGCCATGCAGCTCTAAGCCATAGGAACCGGGTCAGTATACCAGCTCCCTTCTCTTATTCCCATGAGAATAAGCTTGGACTTGCAATGAGCTCCGGGCAGGACCAGAGTGACTGGGCAGGGTGGGTCCCTGTCCCCACCTTGCAAAGCAGGCAGTTGACGTGGAAGCACACAGGGCAGGGGAACTCATTGACATCATCCTCAAAGAAGCACCATCCCTTGCAGTCCGGGGTCTTGCAGTGGTAGCTAAAGGCACTGCGGTTTTCCGCAATGGAGATACCCAGGTCCAGAAACCGCTGGTAATCCTCAGGGCTCAGGAGCTGCCAGCAGACCACAACCTTGGTGCTCGAGACTCAGAAGCCTCGGTGCATGCCCTCCCGGCCACCCTCAGGAAGCCCCATTCCATGAAGTCCAACACAGCAGTGTTTACAAACTCCATCCAAGGGACAGGTTAGTGCCTTCCCTGGCAGTTAAGTGGTTAAGACTGCGCTGCCAATGGAGGGGGTGAGGGTTTGATTCCTGGTTGGGAACCGCGAGGCATGGCCAAAAGGAATGCCATGGACAGAGGAGCCTGGTGGGCTACGTCGCAAAGAGTCAGGCACAACTGAGCCACTAACACTTTTGCTTTCACTTCAAGATGAGCAAACCGAAGCACCGAGGGGCTGTGTATCTGCCCTTGAGGTCACCCAGGCCATCTGGCCCCAGAAGTCCTCTCCCCCCGCATTGTTAACTCATCTTTTTCTCACAAGGGTGGTTTCTTTACTAGCTATTTCCCCCAAATTCTATCCTGCTTGGGCCTCCAGCATCCCACACAGAGAAGGCTCTTGATAAATGTCCGGTACCCAAGACTGGAACTCTCAAAACCGTTCCCACCAGCCAGCTCCCTGTCCAGTTCCCTGGGATGGGGGGGCAGGGGGTGCCCCTCCCTCCCCCAGGCCTTACCGCCCGGATCTCCCTCTCCAGCAGCTTGCCCGAGCATGAGTAGGTGTTGTCAATGAAGGGGCAGGACACCTCGGCCTCCTGGCTGTTGCGGATGGTGCCCTGCAGACACTCTCTGGTGGAGGGATGATGGGGTAGGGGTGGGGGTTAGGGGTCATCTGAACCCCCCCACCAGGACTCCGGCCCTCACATGGTGAGGCCTGACCTTGGGCTGGCTCCTCCCCAATTTCTTCCTTTCTTTCGGTGCCTCCCACCAACCCACTATCTGTCCACATCATTGCTATCCATATTGTTCCAGCCAAGGTTGCCTCACCATTCACCTGCAGAACTGCAGAAGCCTCTTCACTGGACTCCCTGGATTGGCCATGTCCCTCCTTATAACCTCCCATCCGACCCCACCCAGAGCAAACCTGAGAGCGTGATGACTCACTCTCCCTAACACCTCTCTGTCCCTATGCCCTACCCGCTCCATCCCTCTGCTCCAGACACAATGACCCCTTACTGCTGCAGGCAGGCCAGGCACGCACCCACCTACCCACCCACCATGGATCCCCTGGTCTGCTCAAGCGTGGCTTCCTTAGGGGTTTCCCTGACCTCTTCTAGGGCAGTGCCTCCGTTGCTTATCAAAAGCCACTGACACTTAACTTATGACACAATTTACAATTATATCAGTGATTATCTGGTTAACATCAGCCTGCCCATGGGAAGGTAAGCTTCAGGAGGCAGAAACTGAGCTTTTGTGGGCATTCGGGGATGCCTAGGCCCAGCCCAGTCCCTGGCACCCAAGGCAGCTCATCAAATGTGTGCTGTAAAGGAGGACATGCTCTCCACAGCCAGGGCCAGGAGGAGAGCCTCAGAAGGCAGACTGTCCACCAGCAAGCGGCAGGGCGGGGTTGGCTCAGGCTGTCAGGCCAGAGCCTCACTGCCCTTGCATGGGCCCGGCGGTGGTGCAGAAGGGTACGGGGCTCTGGCGCTGGAATGTCTGAGCTGTGCAGCCTCTCTGTACCTCACATCCCTCCTCTGCAAGAACAGGAAATGGTGTCTACCTCCCAAGTTTGTGACGCTGCCCAAACAGCTCTGGGTCCTGGCCCCGCCCCCTTCCAGCCGCGGGTACCACCTCGCTGGGGCCGGGGGCGGGGCCGCACCTGCAGAAGGCGTGCAGACACTCGCGCAGCACCACGGCCTCGCCGGGCGCCAGGACCGAGTAGCACACGGGGCACTCGGTGGGCTCGGTGTTCAGAACCAGGCTCCGCTGATCCAGCTGCACATGCTTCAGATAGTTGCCTTCCTGCTGCTGCTGCTTCCGCTGGGCACACGGGGGTGAGGCCGCGGGGCGGGTCAGGGTCTCAGGGGCGGGCAGACCAGGAAGGGGGCAGGACGGGGTAGGGGGCCGGGATGGGTCAGACCGCCCAACGGGGGTCAAAGCGGGGCTCATTGAAGGATCCTGAGTTTGGGGTGGGGCTGGGCATGGGACAAGCGCTGGAGATGATGAAAAAAGCTCGGGACCAGGAGCAAGGCGACCAAACACGGGGGTGGAGCCGGAGGTGGGCCGGGAAGGGGCAGTTTAAGGCTACAACCTAGGGTCAAGTCAGGGGGAGATGGGGCCGGGGTCTGAGCAGGGAGTCAGTGGTAGCAGGGCTCTCATCTCTGCCAAGAAGCAGGGCAGGGCTAGCTTCAGGGGGAAAGGCAGAGCCAAGTCAAGGTAACAGAAGAGGTTATGGGGATGGATGGGTGGTGATAAAGCCAGGGAGCAGAGCAAGGCGGGAGAGAGGCCGGGGTCTGGGCCAGGACTGTAGATGGGACCAGCAATGAGGTCATGGCCAGTATTGGGTCCAAGGGCGGGATGGGGACATCGGATCAGAATGGGAAACCGCTCAGGGTTAGGTATCTACCTAATCTGTGCGTGTGTAACAGGACAGTGGGAGGGGCAGAACAGAGGGCGGGTCAGCTTCCAAGTGGGCAGCGAGGGCCTGGGGCCAGGCTCTCAGGAAGTCTAGGAGGGCCACAGCCAGGAAGGAAGGGGTGGAGGGTGAGGGTCAGGAATAGTAGGATTCAGGATGAGGTCAAGGCTAATGGAGAAAGACCTAGGTCACAGCTGGAGGAAGCGGGGGCTTGGTCTGGGTCTTGGCTAGGATGCTGGGGTCAGAGCCAGGTACCCTTGAATGCACGATGGGAAAGTTAAATCAAAGCCAGGAGTGGCGCCACAGCTCACGGGGATGGGGGAGGGGGGAGCACAAATAAGCCTGGATGTGCGTCACAGCCGGGGAGCAGGGTCTCAGCGATAGTATGAATCACAGTCAAGTGTAGGGTCACCACCATCAGTGTGATCACAAGGGGACAGCAACGGGGGCAGGAGCAATATGGACGTGTCTCCCTTTCTGGCCTACGCCTCCCCCGTCCAGGCTGCAGGTGTCTTTCCGGGAACTTCGGCGCCCACCTGCTGGTACTGGCGCAGTGCCTCCTCCTCACCGGCCAGGCGCGCTCGCTCCTCCTCGTCCGGCTGGTACGAGGCGGGTACCTGGTAGGCCTCAGGCCGCGCCCGGCAGCACATCTCGCAGCCGGGCCTAGTGGGCTTGTTGATGAAGGTGCAGCCGGGGCATGTCCAGCCCACCTGGGGGCAGAGGGGCAGTGATGGCAGGGAGACTGAATGGGGGGGCGGGGCACAGGGGCGCATGAGGGGCAGCTTACCGGTGGGGGCTCTGGCACCGCATCAGGCTGCCCCGGCCCCGGCTCTTGAGGGGCCCCAGGCTTCGGGAGAACTGGGTCCAGGGGACCCCGTGGCTGCAGCGTGAGGTCCTTGAAGCCCAGATCTGGGAAGAAGGGTTCAAGGGGTGGTGGATCCATGTAGCCAATTCATCCACACCCTGAGCCAGCCAGGAAACCCCCCTTCTATCCTCTCCCTCTGCTCCAAGGAGTTTCCAGCTCCATCTTGCCAAATGGGCCCAGCCATGGCTGAGTGTCCTGGCTCCCACAGGGTTACAGTCCCTCCTTCCACCCACCACTGCTCCTAGGTCCTCCCAGCTTAAGAATCCTGCTTGAAAACAGATGTCCCGTGCACTAAAGTGTCCATACAAGTGTCTGCACCGAGAGGGACAAACAACACTTCTGGGGAGGGACTGAACTCAGCCCTTCTCCACCAGACTGACTGTTCTCTAAAGGGTTCCCCAGATGGCTCCTTCCTCGGGTGACCTTTATCCTCTCTTCCCCACTGTGGATAAGGTCCTCCAGGCAAGTCCCTGATGGAAAGCCCCTGGGCTCTGCTCCTCGCTCCCGCCCGCCCTACGGCCACACGTGAGTCCACACCATCAGGGAGCAGAGCCTTACCTTCCAGCATCCGCAACTGCCTCTCCCGCTGCAGCTCCTGAGGGTTGAGCGAGGTGTTGCAGGCGGACAGCAGGTAGAGGTAGGCGCTGTCCCCATTCCGCCTCACACCATGAGAGTGCAGAGTCTCCTGGTCCCGGGCCAACCGCTGCCCAATCACCCACTGCTGCAGGGTTGGCGGGAAGCCATAGTCTAGGAACACCTGTCAGGGAGGATGGACGGGAAGCGTGGGGAGGGGGAGCAGAGCAGAGACAGGTGGGGGCCAAAAGGAACCTCCGGCCTTCCTCCCCCCCTCACTCACCATGTCCTTGAGGGAGGCCACCGTCATGTCAGGCCGCACCGTGAGCCAGATAGTGACCGTGTGCATATGTGCATCCTCCACGCTCACCCACAGCCTGCAGGGAGGGCAAGGGCTCTGGACGAAGGTCCAACGTCAACCACCAGCTAGCTCCTGGATTCCCACTCCCCTGTGCTTCCTCCTGGATCAGAACTCGCTGCTTAGGCCCTGCAGTGGCTCCACACGGCTCTGACCGTGGCATCAAGGGCCTTAAGGCGCTGGCCCCTTCAGTCTCTTGTATTACAGGCTATTATTGGCTCCTTAACCAAACCACAGCAGCTATTATTAACTGTAGCTAAGACTCTTTAAAGCACCTAACATGTATTAACTCAATTCTCTCAATGAACGCATGAGACACGTACTGCTGTCTCCCTTATTTTACAGATTAATAACAGGAGACACAGAGAGGTTATAGTGACTCTGCCAAGTAAACAATAACTGTTAGAGGCAGGATTGAAATCCAAACAAGAGTATTTCAGAGAAAGTGGTTTTAAACACCAACCTTCTCAAAGATGCGAAAACATTTTGGGAAGACCAATGGCATGAAAATGGAGGGCTGAGACGAAAAAACAGAACTGATTTCCAGACACAGAAAAAAAGCCCACTTAGAACCTCCAGAGCAAGCTGCACCCTTAAAGAAAGAACAGCAAGAAACAGTCAGAAAATGAAGAAGAGTTGCTGGGAATGTAACAGTAACTCCTGACTCATCTAACTTTCAGATCCAACTACAGGTTCACAAGGTAAATGAGAGATACCAAATGACACTCCGAGGAGGCAATTCGTAAACTGAGAGTGTAGGAGAATTCTGGAGGTCAAAAACCAAAAAAATTAATGGCACTAAAAATAGAGAAGGCTAATAAAAGAGACTCAGACAACACTAAGAAATGCTATGTATTGATTCTCCTTTGGCTCCTGATTAGAACAAACCAACTATAAAAAATACTAATGAGATAATCAAGGAAAGTTTAATACAAATAGAGTATTAGAGGATTTTAAGGAGTTGTTAATGTTTTAGGTGTAATATTAGTATTGAGATTATTATTTTATTTTTTATTTTTTAAGTCATTAGTTTTAAAGATCTATCAAGTTACTTATGAATGAGCTAAAATCTGAGACTTGCTTTAAATACTCAGAAAATACCTTCAAAATTTCTCAAAGATTTTCAACATCTAGCCAACTATCAATGAAATGAGCAAGTTTTAGACATGTAAAGACAACAAAAGTTTACCATCTACTTCTCCACATGTAAAGTTTTTGAAATACAAGAAACAAGAATAGCTGAGTCTGATGCAGAATAGAAGAAAACTAAAGGGAAATTTAAAGATCTTAACCTTTAAGACATTCTTCAAGCAACAGGGGTTTTGAAACATGGGAGACATAGTGTCAACTGCACTACTTATTTTACACTGAGTAATATTTCCATAATCAAAATACTATAAATGCTACTTTACTAGGTTTACATTTTTAGAATCAACCTAGAGGCAAAGCATAGAAGCCTTAATTTTACTTAGAAAATGAAGTCTAAAAGCTATAACCGAGACTTCCCTGGTGGTCCAGTGGCTAACGCTCTGAGCTCCCAGTGCAGAGGGCTCGGGTTCAAACCCTGGTCAGGGAACTAGATCCCATATGCCACAACTAAGAGTTCACATGCCACAACTAAAAAATAATTCTGCATGCCACAACGAAGACCAAAGATCCTGTTTGTCACAACTAAGATTTGATAAATAAATAAAATTTTAAAAATAAAATAAAAGTTATAACCTTAACACCAATAACAAAGAAGCACAGTTGGAACCCTCATTTCTGCTGTCACTGGATCAGTAGTGATCAATTAGTCAGAAAATCCATTACAGCAGAGAAATGTAGACACAGTTGCAAGCTTTAACACTTAATTTTACCTTACAGGATACAAATGCACATTCAATAGCCAATCTCTAGGTAAAAAGGCCACTGTTTGTTTGTTTTTTAGTACAAATCTGCTACTGGAGTTTCCCGTGATTTTTTTTTTTTCTTTTTGTATGAACTATACCTATTATACATGGTTTATGATCTCCAGTATCAGCTTCTTTAAAGTGGAGCAAGAACTTAGACTCTCACAGCATCTAAGTACAGAGAGCCCTTTTGGATTTTTACCATATTTTCTTTTTTTTTTTTTTACAATTCACTCATCCTAAAATGAACAGCTTTTTTTTTTTTTTTTGGTGCCTCATCTCTATTTTGTCTTTCTAAAGCAATCAATTTAAGTTTTCATAGACAAAATTCTCTTTTAGCACTCATGTTTTATTGATTGATGTAACAGCTATTACATTATGCTATGGAAACAACAAGTACAACTGACAAACAAACTGTGTGCGGTGGTATGTTTTACAGCAGGAACTACAGTGACATTTAATTGGGGGGATCAAGTGGAGATCATCTGGAAGCACTTCTACTATAGTACTAACAAAACCCAGGAAGTTAGGAAAAGGGAACAGTGAGATGAGTAAGTTAAATTCCTCACTTTTCATAACAAGTTGTGTACACAGATACCATCTCAAGTGGATATACAAGTATTTTATTTGAAATCAAATGGCCAATTGATCAACAGATGCAATGCAATCCCTGTCAAAATTCCAGCTCACGTTTTTTTGCAGAAATTCGCACGCTAACCCTAAGATTCATATGGAGATTCAAGGGACCCAGAATAGCCAAAAAAAAATCTTGAAAGAGAAGAACAAAGTTGGAGTACTTATGCTTCTGTTTTAGAAACTTACTACAAAGCTATAATAATCAAAACTGTCTTACTGGTATAAGGACAGACATATAGAGCAACAGACTAGAAATTAAGTTTCAGAAATAAACTTCAGACTTATGGTCAAATAATTTTCAACAAAGGTGCCAAGATATTAAACAGGGACAAAACAGTCTTTTTAACAAATAGTGCTGTAACAACTAGATATTCACAAGCAAAAGAATGAAGTTGGATCTCTGCCTCTCACCATAACAAAAATTAACTCAAAAGGGGTCAAAGATGTAAATGTAAGAGCTACAATGATAAAACCCTTTAAAAACAAAAATAAGAGTATACCTTTATGACCATGGATGAGGCAGTGGTTTCTTAGATAACATCAAAAGCACAAACAACAAGAGTAAACAGATAAACACTATTTCATCAAAATTGAAAACATGTGCTTCAAAAGACACTATCAATACAGTGAAAAGACAGCCCATAGAATGGGAAATGAAAATAGGTGTCCGCTGTATACATACACACCACAGTTTCTTTATTCATTCATAGTTACTTAGGTTGTTTCCATATATATACACAATGAAATGTTACTCAGCCATAAAAAGAAGGAAATTCTGCCATTTGCAAAAACATGGACATTGTGGCTAAGTGAAATAAATCAGACAAAGACAAATTCTGTATTATACCACTTATATATGGAATTTTAAAGAATCAATGTCAGAGAAACAGAACAGACTGATTGGGGGGTTGTGGGGGTGAAGGTGGTCAAAAGCTACAAACTTCCAGTTTTAAGATAAGTAAGTTCTGGAGAAGAGATGTACAACATGGTGACTATAGTTAACAATATCGTATATTTAAGATCTGCTCAGAGAGTAAGTCTTAAAAGTTGTCACACACAAAAAATAATTTGTTACTATGTCAGGCAATGGATGTTAACTAAACTTACTGTGGTAATCATTGTGCAATATATACATATATTAAAGCATCTGTCATACACCTAAAATGTTTCTAAGGTTCAATTTCCAACACGTGGAAGGGGAAAGAGAGGGAAGGCTTCCCATACAACACCAAGCAATTTTCAGACACCAGCAGGGCATCCTACAATTCAACTAGACTCTGGCTGTCTCTACCCAGAGACAGTGTCAGGTTTCACAGGCTGTGGGCTCATTCCTACAAGGCTGCTCCCACCACTTCACACACCAGTTGAAACCCCAAGTTGTCATCTGTTCTCTGACTGACTGGATATAGATTAGGGATTCCAATGACTTCCTCCATTCGTTGATTATTTTGCTAGACCAGCTCACAGAACTCAGAGAAATATTTACTTACTATATTATGAAAGGATGTAATAGCCAAATGGAAGAGATGTATGGAGCAAGGTATGTGAGAAGGGGCATCATTCTCTCCAAATTCTAAACCCTGTCTTTTTGAGTGTTTATGGAGGCTTCATTACATAGGCATGACTGATTAATCCATGGGCTACTGATGATTCACCTTCAGCCCTCTTCCCCTCCCCCGAGATCAGGGTGATGAGACTGAAAGTTCCAATTCTCTAACCACAGGGCTGGCTCCTCCAATGACCAGATTCCATCCTTAGGCAATTTAGGGGCAGTCCAAGAGTCACTTCACTAACATAACAAAATGTATCTTTATCATTCTCATCACTTAAGAAATTCCAAGGGTTTTAGGAGCTCAGTGCCAAGAACAGGAAGAAGACCAATATACATTTCTTATTGTAAGTCCCAATACCTTAAACTAACTCTGTTTTGTATATCAATGATATCTCAATAAAACCGGGGGAAAAAATATGTCCATATAAAAACTTGGACACAAATGTTCATAGCAGCATTATGCACGTTAGCCAAAAAAGTGGCAACAACCCAAAGGTCCATCGACTGATTAATAAAGAAAATACGGTATACCCATACAATAGATTATTATTCAGTCATGAAAAGGAATCAAGTTTTGCTACATGCTACAACACAGATGAATCTAAAAAACATGATGCTAAGTGAAAGAAGCCCAGACACAAAAGGCCACATAGTGTATAATTTCATTTCATTTATATGGAATTCCCAGAGTACGCAAATTTCTAGAGATAGAAAGTAAATTAGTTGTTGCCTAAGGTTGAGGGATTGAGGAAAGAAAAGTTGGGAGATAGGGAGTGCCTATTAATGGGTATGGGGTTTCTTAATGGGATGATGAAAATGTTCTGTAATTGATTATGGTGATGGTTACACAACTGTGAATATACTAAAAGCCTAGAACTATGCACTTTAAATTGCTGAATAGGGTCTGTCAATTATATCTCAATATAAAAATCAAATGGGATCCAATATTGAAAATTAGAAACTGTGAAAGTGTCTTACTACACAGCAGGAAAAAAACATTTGAGTGTTTAATATGTGCCAGGCACTGTGCTAAGCATTACAGCATCAAGTTTAAGTCTCCTGGGGCAGACACCCTCCCTTCAAGCTGAGTGTGGCTGTGAGAAAAAGTTCTGGCCATGGAAGGTAAGTGGAAGAAGTGTGTGCAACTTTGTGAGCTGTGTTCTTAAGAGGAGAGTGGGAGGGTGTGCCCTTCTTCCTTCCTACTGACAAGAATGCTGATGCAATGGCTGGAACGGGAAGAGCCATTTTGGATCATAAGGCAAACCTGAGAAAGGAAGTCATGAATGGCATAATAATTAGACAAAAGTAGCAGGAGCTCTGAGAACTACAGAGAGCAGAGCTTTCACATCTGGAGTGCCTACCATCAAACTTGTTTATGCCACTGTTAGTATGTTTTATTCTGTTCTATGAGACCTACCATTCTAATACACCTCCTAACAACCCTATTAACAGCTCTACTATTACTGCTTCATTTTTTAAATTAAAAAAAAAACAACTCTGAGAGGTGAAATGACCTGCCTTAGATCACAGAGCTGATTTGTGACTGAGCTTCGGTTTGAAGATAGGGCTCTTTACACCAGAACCTGCCATTAAGAATAACTTAACTGTTCTATGTGCTCAGTTGCTCAGTCATGTCTGATTCTTTGTGGCCCCATGGACTGCAGCCTACCAGGTTCCTCTGTCCATGGGGATTCTTCAGGCAAGAATACTGGAGTGGATTGCCATGCCCTCCTCCAGGGGATCTTCCCAACCCAGGGATCAAACTCAGGTCTCCTGCACTGCAGGCGGATTCTTTACCGACTGAGCCACCAGGGAAGCTCTAACTGTTCTATAGGCCAACACTATATTGCAGCCCACTGGGGTTCAGGAAGCTCTGAACCCTTGGCTTCCTGGTCAGCCACACACTCCTCACCTGATGTCCTGTGTCGGAGAGACCTCAGGCTTCAGTTGCACATTCAGGGGCACTCGTTGCTCTGCCAGCCAGGTGGCACACTGCATAGCCACCTGTTCATCCCCACCAGCCACTGCTCGGGTGAGTCTCTGGGCCACCTCCTCAGCTGAAATCCATAGTGGAAGCAGGTTAGCACAGCGTTTATTTTTCTTTGGGAGTAGGGAGGGTGAGGAAGGAGGTGATTCTTTATACATGCTGCTTCCTCTCTGTCTTCTTGGTAAACTCCTAAACTTCAGCACCCAGCTTAAAAGTCCCTTTTCTCTGAGAGGCCTTCTCTGACACTCCCCATCCCTGCTCATTTGGTTCTGTTTTCCCTTCATACTCCCAGGTCCCCCATACTTGCACTTGTTTATCCAACAAATGAGCTCTTGCTGTTCAGTCACTAAGCCGTATCCAGCTCTTTGTGACCCCATGGACTGCAGCACACCAGGCTCCCCTGTCCTTGCCTATCTCCTGGAGTTTGCTCAAATTCGTATCTGTTGATACCATCCAACCATCTCATCCTCTGTTCCCCCTTCTCCTTCTGCCCTCAAACTTTTCTAGCATCAGGGTCTTTTCCAATGAGTTGGTTCTTTGCATCAGGTGACCAAAGTATTGGAGCTTCAGCATCAGTCCTTCCAATGAATATTCAAGGTCGATTTCCTTTAGGATTGAGCTCTTACTGTGTGCCAATCACTGTCACAGAAACTGGGCTTCAGTAGTGAATAAGATAAACAGAGGCCTTCTTCTCATGGACTTCCCAGCCCAGTAAGAAGACAACTAACAAGTTTAACAAAAGAAAAAGATTCAGACTATGATCCATGCTGGCAAGGAAATGAACAGGATAAGGAGATCAGGAAAGAGAAGAGGAGGTGACATTGAAGCTAAGACCTGAAGCAGATGTTGGATACTGTCAAGACCTGGTTGGGGAAAAGTGTTCCAAGTGGAGAGAAAATGAAAGGCCTTGGTCGAGAAATGGTCAGATTAGAACAGAGAAGCTGAAGCTCAGGAGAATGAGCAAGGGGGCAGATGGGGGAAGGCAGAGATGAGCAAAAGCAGAAGTGAGCAAAGTCAGCAGGCATGCGGGCTACCCAACTGCTCTAGGCTTCTGTTCCAAGAACAAACAAACACGGGGGTATGTGAGCAGGTTGGTGACATGACCTAACTTCAGTTCTCCAACCTGAGTGGAAGGCGCCAGGTGAAAGGCAAAGACCCTGGTATTCAGGCCAATTGAGATCCGGTTCCTCACTAGCATGGGTGGTTTCTTGCCCTCTGGGAGCTCCCCACCCCCTTCTCAGCGGAGCTGGCCCATGGGAGGCCTTAGGGGCATCAAATAAATGAATGACAAGATTGCCCTTGGGAGCAACCGGTCTGCAAGGGAGGAATCTGAGGGGCAAGTCGGCAGAAGGAGGACAGGTTAATACCCCTCTCCCAGGCCCTTCTGGGAGGAGAGGCCGCGTTCTGGCAAGGCCCACCTCCCATCCGAAGCTTCTCAGCCGGCCCCAGGCTGTGCCCACCTTTCTTGATCTTCTCGTCCATCTGGCGTGGTTGTGCCCATCCCCCCGGGGAGGGGGGCGGGCTGCAGCTCCGGGGAAATGCTATCTTCCCGGTCACCTGCTAGAGGACGGGCGACCGAGAAACTCAGCCCCAGCCGGTGGCGTCTGGCGCGGCCTGAGCCTTCTTGGTGCCTCAGGGTCCCGGGTGGCAATCGGGTAGCATCACATTACCCGAGGACCGGGGATGGGCCCTGGGAGGGGGGACGGGTGGGAGGTGAGAGGGAGCGCCAAGACGAGCCGGCTCTGGGCGACAGAGGAAACTGGACAGGCCTGGCTGCGGGGAAGGGGAGGGGGTCGCCGCACAGCCAGGGCGCTGGGCCAGAGCCCTTCTCCCCGCTGCGAGCGGGGGCGCCCTCCGGGGTGCAGGATTTCAGCCCAACTCCCTCCCGCCCGCGGCGGCCCCTGTCAGTCATGAGAAGGAGCGCAGCAGCCTCAGCGGAAAAGAAAGTGAAAGTGCAGGCTCCGGAAGTGGGGCGGAAGACTGTCGCCGGATCCGGGTCTCCCCGCCACCCTCTCCCGACCACCCAGCGGGGGCCCCCGCCCCGGGTCACGGGAATCCAGGGCGCTCCTGTCCAGCTGTCCGGGGCGTTCCCACGCCGCCCCGGGCCAGACCCGGACTCTCTGAACCTCACTCACCCGCTGGGTCCAGCCCGCCGCTCCGTGGAAGGGGCGGGGATTGGACCGGGGGCGGGGCCAGGAGCGGCGGGGCCAGGGCCTGGGCGGGGACTGGGGGGCGGGGACTGGGCTGGGAGGGCGGGGCGCGGCGCGGAGACCGCCCTTGCTCAGTCCAGCTGCCCCAGCACTGGTGGGCATGCCAGTCCCTACTCCTTTGGCAGAAGAAACCGAGGCTCTGTTTCTGATCTGATCTGATCTGAGGTGCAGCCGGATTTAAATGCAGGTCGGGCGGCCTCAGGAACCCACACTTAGCCAGCCTGACGCTGCCTCTCGGCGGTTAACTCTCCACCTTTTAATTGGGCCACTAATGAAGTTTGCTTTCGCTGGACACAGGCTGGAAGCTCGTTGCATCCTCCTGTCTTCCCACTCTTGAACTTTTCTCCCGCCCCTTATCCCGTAGTTTGGCAGATCCAAACTATCCGCTTGCAGAATAGACCCAGAATCTGTCACCTCTCACCTCCTCCACCCACCATCCCAATACACCTCCACCCTTTTTCCTCCACCGCCATGCTCTAGGCTCCTGACTAGGCTCCTTGCCTCCCCTTTTGGTCACTAAGGTCTACTTTCCACCCAGATGCCGAAGGCCCTGTTAGAATCAAACCATGCCACTTCTCAGAACACTCCCCATAGGTTTCGTCTCTCTTAAAGTAAAAACTAAGGCCCTCCCAAGACCTGCAGAGTGCTGTGGCTCCTTCTCTGACTACTCTCCCCCTGGCTCAGCCCACTCAAGACCCACTGGCCTCCAGATCCTGGAACAAGGCAGAAACCCTCCCATCTCAGGGCCTTTGCATTTGGTATAGCCCAAAATATCTCTTGGTATCTACCCCTAGAGACACTAAGAGAATATTTCATGCAAAGATGGGCTCAATAAAGGACAGAAGTGGTATGGACCTAACAGAGGAAGAAGATATTAAGAAGAGGTGGCCAGAATACACAGAAGAACTGTACAAAAAAGATCTTCATGACCCAGATAATCACGATGGTGTGATCACTCACCTAGAGCCAGACATCCTGGAATGCGAAGTCAAGTGGGCCTTAGGAAGCATCACTATGAACACAGCTAGTAAAGGTGATGGAATTCCAGTTGAGCTATTTCAAATCCTAAAAGATGATGCTGTGAAAGTGCTGCAATCAACATGCCAGCAACTTTGGAAAACTCAGCAATGGCCACAGTACTGGAAAAGGTCAGTTTTCATTCCAATCCCAAAGAAAGGCAATGCCAAAGCATGCTCAAACTACCGCACACTTGTACTCATCTCACACACTAGCAAAATAATCCTCAAAATTCTCCAAGCCAGGCTTCAGCAATACATGAACTGTGAACTTCCAGATGTTCAAACTGGTTTTAGAAAAGGCAGAGGAACCAGAGATAAAATTGCCAACATCCGCTGGATTATTGAAAAAGCAAGAGAGTTCCAGAAAAACATCTACTTATGCTTTATTGACTATGCCAAAACCTTTGACTGTGTGGATCACAATAAACTGTGGAAAATTCTGAAAGAGATGGGAATACCAGCCCATCTGACCTGTCTCTTGAGAAACCTGTATGCAGGTCAGGAAGCAACAGTTACAACTGGACATGGAACAACAGACTGGTTCCAAATAGGAAAAGGAGTATGTCAAGGCTGTATATTGTCACCCTGCTTGTTATATGCAGAGTACATCATGAGAAACGCTGAGCTGGAAGAAGCACAAGCTGGAATCAAGATTGCCAGGAGAAATATCAATAACCTCAGATATGTAGACGACACCACCCTTATGGCAGAAAGTGAAGAGGAACTAAAAAGCCTCTTGTTGAAAGTAAAAGAGGAGAGTGAAGAAGTTGGCTTAAGGCTCAACATTCAGAAAACTAAGATCATGGCAACTGGTCCCATCACTTCATGGAAATAGATGGGGAAACAGTGGAAAAAGTGTCAGACTTTATTTTTGGGGGCTCCAAAATCACTGCAGATGGTGATTGCAGTCATGAAATAAAAAAACGCCTACTCCTTGGAAGAAAAGTTATGGCCAACCTGGATAGCATATTGAAAAGCAGAGACATTACTTTGCCAACAAAGGTTCGTCTAGTCAAGGCTATGGTTTTTCCAGTAGTAATGTATGGATGTGAGAGTAGGACAGTGAAAAAGGCTGAGCGCCGAAGAACTGATGCTTTTGAACTGTGGTGTTGGAGAAGACTCTTGAGAGTCCCTTGGACTGCAAGGAGATCCAACCAGTCCATCCTAAAGGAGACCAGTCCTGAGTGTTCATTGGAAGGACTGATGTTGAAGCTGAAACTCCAATACTTTGGCCACCTGATGCGAAATGCTGACTCACTGGAAAAGACCCTGATGCTGGGAAGGATTGGGGGCAGGAGGAGAAGGGGAAGACAGAGGATGAGATGGCTGGATGGCATCACTGATTCGATGGACATGGGTTTGGGTAGACTCCGGGAGTCAGTGATGGACAGGGAGGCCTGGCGTGCTGCGATTCATGGAGTCACAAAGAGTCGGACACAACTGAGCGACTGAACTGAACTGAAATATCTTCATGGCTTGCTCTTGCCCTTTATGTCTTTAGCCAAAAGTCTTTGTATCGTTTACCAAAAGTCTTTTCCTGTCCACCCTATCTGAAATTTCACACACATGCACATAATATTGAGCATTTTATATTTTCCTTCCAGGCTTCATTTTTTCCTAAAGCGTTTATTACTCTCTACCAGCGTATTTTACTTCTTGATCTTGTTTTTGTTTTTGTCTGTTTCCCTCTTTTAGAGAGTGGGGACCTTTGTCTGTTTGCTCATTGTTGTGTTCCTGGTGTCTAGTCACAGTTCTCCACCACCTGATAGGTGCCCACAGATTATGTTAAATGAATGAAGAAATCTCAGACTTTCTTCTGGGATCACTTTCTTTTTGCCTGAAACAGATCCCATAAGACAGAGGTTCTCAGCCTGAGCTGTATGTTTGTATCACTTGGGGAATTTTAAATATCTTATGCACAGATTAATATCTCAGATCAATTGATTCAGAATATCTGAGGTGGGCCCAGACATCAGGAGCTTTTAATGTTCTGTGGTGAGCCTAACGCGAAGCCAAGTTTGAGAAGTGCTCTTTTAGAATTCCCTGTGGGGTTAGTCTCCTGATGACAAACTTTCTTGGTTTTTGTTTGAAAAATCTTTATTTAGACCTCACTCTTTTTTAAAAAAGTTTTTAAAATAATTTTATTTATTTATTCATTGGCTTTGCTGGGTTTTCATTGCTATGCCAACTTTTTTTTATTTGCAGTGAGTGGGGGTTACTCTTTGGTTGAGGTGCGCAGAGTTCTCACTGCAGTGTCTTCTCTTATTATGGAGCACGGGCACTAGGGTGCGTGGGCTTCAGTAGTTACAGTGCAAAGATCCAGTAGTCGTGGTTTCCACGCTCTAGAGCACAGACTCAATAGCTGTGGCCCGTGGGCTTAGTTGCTCCTGGGCGTGTGAGATCTTCCCAGATCAGGGGTTGAAATGATGTTTCCTGCACTGGCAGGTTGATTCTTTACCACTGAACCACCAGGGAAGCCCCAGACCTCACTCTTAATAGACATTTTTGCTGGATGCAGAATTCTAGCTGGGCACCTTGAAGATGGCATTCCATTGTCTTCCAGCTCCCATGGTTGGTGTTGAGACATCATCATCACCTGTCAGTCTAATTGCAGTTCTCTCTTTAAATAGTTCTACTGAGAAATAAGTTACACACTGTAAGATCCACCTGTTTAAAGTGTACAATTTAATGGTTTTAGTACAGAGTTGTGCAACTATCTCCACAATCTCATTTAGAACATTTTTACCGCCCCCAAAGAAACCCTGTAGCAGACACTCTCTATCTCCTACTCTCTTACCCCGCCAGCACTAGTTTACACTTGGTTTCTATAGATTTTCCTATTTTGGACACTTTATATAAATTTAATCTTACCATATATGGTTCTTTGTGATTGATTTCCTCCATTTAGCGTAATGTTTTTGAGGTTCATCAATTTTGTACTGCTGTTCTTTTGAAAATAATCTGTTTTGTTTTAATTTTCTCTCTGACTGCTTTTAAAATATTTGTCTTTGTCTTTCATGTTGTGCATTTTCACTATGATGTGTCTGTGTGTAAAAACATATGGAGTCTCTTAAATCTGTGATTGATGTCTGCTATCTCACTAGTTCCCTTGTAGTCATATCTAATCTGTGGTTTAATACATCTGTTGAATGTTTTATTTTGGTTATTGTATTTTTCACTTTAGAAGTTCAAATCCATTTAGGTTTTCAAATTCATTACATTACTTGATATAACTTCTTATACTTTAGAAATAGTTTCAACCTTGTTATATATTTAAGTGCATTAAATATTTCTCTTTTATAATGTGTATCTGATAGTGGTGCTCTCTGAACTCTGAGTGTCTGTTTCTGCTGGTTTTCACTCCTGTTGCCTTGTTTTCTTCTTCCGAGCCTGCTGGTTTCTTAGGTTCACGTTCCTCTCAGCCAGCACAAATTTGTACAGAGGCAGATACATTTTTTTCAGTGTTCTGGTCTTAGTCTTGTTCCTTCAAGGGAAGAGCTGGCATTCATTTTGGACATCCTTGACCTCAGTGGGTAGACTGTGTAGTCATGCAAGCCTGCGTTCGATCCTGTGTTTGTGTTAGCCACTCAGTCATGTCCAACTCTTTGTGACCCCGTGAACCCACCAGGTTCCTCTGTCCATGAATTCTCCAGGCAAGAAAACTGGAGTGGGTTGCCATGCCCTTCTCCGGGGGAATCTTACTGAATCAAGGATCGAACTTGGGTCTCCTACCTTAGCAGACAGATTCTTTACCATCTGAGCCACTGGGGAAGCCAATAATAAACATGAAGATCTTACAGAGTTCCTATGGGTTAGGATTGCAGGAACAGCTTCTTAGGTAGTTTTAGCGCAAGGTCTCTCAGAAGTTAAAGTTAAGGTGTTGGCTGGGGCTTCAGTTATCTGAAAGCCTGGCTGAGGCTGGAGGATTAAAGCCCACTCACAGACTTGGTTGGCGCTGGTTATTTCAGAATGTGTAAGTTTCTTGTCACATGTATCTCTCCATAGGCTACTTGAGTGTCTTAGCAATGTGGCATTTGGCTTTTCCTAGAATAGATGATCCAGAAGAGCGAGGTAGAAGCCATAATATATTTTATGGTCTGTCCTTAAAGTCATACTCTTTATTTTCAGTTTCCTATTAGTTACTGTCAGCCCAGCTCGGGGTAGGAGGGAGTTATACAAACCCATAGATACCAGGTGGTATGGATCACTGAGGACCATCTGGCTATCACATATCAAGTGAGATAATGCACATAAAGCACTTAGAACCATGCTTGACATGTCATATGGGCTCTGTAAACATTAACCATGCCTAATAAGTCTCCTGGCTCTGCTCTGGGCATGTAGGGTCTGCACAGCAACCACATTTACTCACAAACATTTATTGAGCAGCTCCGTGTGCCAGGAGCTGTTATTGGAGTCGGGGAGACAATTATAAACAAAGCAGATACTTAGACTTATGAAACCCACACAAACAGATGAGAATGTCCTGCCAGGTGGTGCTAAGTGCTGTGAAGAACCACAAAACAGGGTGAGGGGACAGGGAGCAAGGACAGAACAGGGCTACACTTCTTCACCCAGGAAGCTGGTACAACAGAGGTGGCGGTTCAGATTTTGACCCAGTAAAGCTCCTCACATCTGTGAGCCCATCCTAGCATCACAGGCACGTAGAATTTATGCCCAAGTTACACCCATTTTACAAACAGACACAGAGAGAAGCTAGCGTGAGTTCTCTGAGTCCCTGAGGAGGCAGGCTTTCTCCAAACACAGAAGTTCCCCAACTTGGATGCTCAACAGCATCACCTAGGGAGATCGTTTTTATTATTATTATTATGTATTTATTTATCTTGGCTGTGCTGGGTCTTTATTGCTACAAGTGGACTTTCTCTAACTGGTGAGCGGGGGCTACTTTTTTGCAGGGAGGAAGCTACTCTTTGTGGTTTGGGGGCTTCTCATTACAGTGGTGACTCCCGTCGCAGAGCACAGGCTCTAGGCACACAGGCTTCAGTAGTTGCAGCTCGAGGGCTCTAGAGAGCAGGCTTAGTAGTTGCAGCGCAGGGGCTTAGTTGCCCCTGGGCATATGGGAACTTCCCAGACCAGGGATTGAACCCGTGTCCCCTGCATTGGCAGGCAGATGTTTAACCACTGGACCACCAGTGAAGTTCCCTTGTTGCTTTTTGAAACCCCAAGGCCACCACATGAAGGAGCCGGCACTGAGACTACACGGAGCAGAAATGATCCTCCCCAGCCAAGGCTCCCTGGAGCCTGCGAATCTGGAGACAAGTGAGTGAGGCTGAGCTGCCCCGTGGAGCTGTCCACTGTCTGCATCCGCAGGAGTGACCAGCATCACATTGATTGTTGACCCAGACAATCATGAACCATGACATCTGGGGAGTTGTAAAGCAGCAAATACTGATACAGCCTAGCTACTGGTGAAGAAAATTCTCCTTCCTTCTCTTGTAGCAAGTTTTTCTTATTCTTGATTATTAACACTAACTGCCCAACAGACAAACTCCAAATTGCAGACTTAACACAGGAAGCTTCATTTCCTGCTCAGTAAAATCCAGTCTGAATCTGGTGGTCCTCCTCTATCTTATAGCTAAGGGAATATGAGGCCTCAAGGTGGAAGGGAAAGCCTGGTATGGAGGCCTACCAGCTCTCAATCGATTCAGCCCAGAAATGACCACCCTTATGTCACTTCTACACACACATTATTGGTCAGAACCTGTCCCGTTGACTGAGAGGGCAGACAGGGCATATAGGGGAGCACGGGACACAGTGGTGATGCCTGTCTTTGCCACAAAGAACATACCACAGATAGACTTAATTTCATTTGTGTGGTTACCTGTTTAACATCTGTCTCCTCTGTTGGACTGAAGTCCATGAGGGCAGGACCATGTTGCATCCATTTCTCATGGGGCCTACCCTACAATTAGGAATAGTTGTTGAATTGCTAGTTGAATGAATAATTGGGCAGGTCACAGTGTGATCTTTTGTGTTTAGCTCCCAGTTGCAGAGAAAATCCCCAATTAAATGTCTAACAGTTCCTCCCTCCCAGTAACACACATGTACCTTCGATATTGTAAATCTCATACACAGTGATCATTCAAAGAATACAAACAGAACATGAAAGTCCCTACTAGTTGCAGCCAGGGGTGTGGCTATGTGCATTGCTTAGTGAAAGAGGATTTACATTTTTATGTGATAGTTCTCATACAGCTGCCTCAGAGTGGACTTGGCAAAAGTTCCTGCTTCAAGGCAAAAACCAGGTGAGTTTTTCTCTGTTGTGTGGTTTTGGATGAATCTTCTGCTCTCTCTGAACCTCATTTTTCTTGTCAGTGAAATGACAAAAGCATTGGCTTCATAGGGTTGTTGTGAGATGGTGCTGAGTCTCTGTGTAATATACCTGTCACTTGGCAGCCCCCGTTTTATATACACTGTCCCCTCTTGCCCTTGCTACTTGGGCACAGCTTGTGATAGAGCTGGGGCAGGGTCTTTTGGAGGCTGGATGGAAGGGTAAAGGTTGGAGGCAGCTCCATGAGACCCTAGATACAGCTGGGCCCTCTTCTGGGTGATGCTGGATGCACAGAGAGGAGGCTGACTTGTCCCTGTCTGTATCAGTTAGCGTTTGCTGTGTAACAAAACACTAAAACTCAATTGCTTAAAACAATCATCATTTTATTTAGCTCATGATCCTGTGGGTCAGTTGGGGAAATTTTCTGATCTGGGTCAACCTAACTGAACTCTGCATTTTCAGTCAGCTGGAGGGTCAACTGATAGCTAGGCAATCTAGGATAGCCTCCCTCACCTGTCTGCAGTTAGCAAGCTATTGAGGGAGCTTCCGTAGTTCTCTTCCTCTGCACTTTTTCCCACCCCTCCTCCCTCTCAGACTTTGATTTTGTGCAGGTATCTTTCCCCCACCATCCCAACTCCCTATAAGTAGCATGAGCCTCAGGGAAACTGCTGGAGAATTGACATGATAATTAACATAACTGCATTTCCCTTCCTGGTGATTGGTCAGGAGAAGGCACATGGCTCAGGTCTGGCCAATGAGGAATGTGGGCAAGTCTGTTCAGAGTGCTCCTAGGAAAGTTTTCCTCATCCCATGGAAAAGCTATAGAGAGAAACACCTAACTCTGATTGAGGACTTGTTATGCCAGGCACTGTTAATTCTAAGTGCTTTAAATAAAATAACCCATTCAATTTTCTTGGGTTAGGTACTATTATCTCTCATTTTACAGATGAAGTATCTGTGGTATAGAGTGGTTAAGAAACTTGCCAAGGGTCAAACAGCTAGTGAGTGTTGGAGCCAGGATTTAATTCCAGGCAGCCTGACTCCAGAGTAATGAGTTTTCAGGTACCACCCTCCTCCTTCCTCTGGTCATGGGTCTGTCTTAGGTGACACCACAGATGGTTGTAGCCATTGTGCCAGCAGTTACCTGGGATAACAGAGCCAAGACAGAATGAACATAGGGAGCCAGGGTCTTTCTAACAGCTCCGTGGTGGTTTAGTTATCAAGTCATATCCGACTCTTGTGACCCTATGGACTATAGCCCACCAGGCTCCTCTTTCCATGGGATTTTCCAGGCAAGAGTACTGGAGTAGGTTGCAATTTCCTTCTCCAGGGAATATTCCTGACCCAGGGATCAAACCTGGTTCTCCTATATTGCAGGCAGATTCTTTACCGACTGAGTCAGAGGAATAAATGAGCCCTGAAGCCCATGTCCTCCCTGCCTGCTGACTTCCTCGTTTGTCGCCTTCTTTCTTTCCACTTTGACTCAAGATTTCAGTGACTGGCAGTCAAACAGCACCCTGAGACATCAGAACATCCAGAAAGGACAGAGTGAATGAGAGAAGACCCACTGGGTCTTCTGTTCTCACAAACCACTCAGCTGAGATTGAGATGCAAGGCCTCTGACCTTTCACCCTGAGGCTGGTTTCAGAGGCACGGAAAACTCATAAGAGATGAGGAGGAGAAGATGGATGAAATATCCAAGAGAGACGACAGCACTTCATAATTCCTTTAGGAGGCACAAGATAAAAAATACACACTCATGGCATCTAAACTCATAGTGTTAATGTAGGGTCCTGGACCCGAGACTTTCCAGGAGGCCAGGGGACAGAACTTGCCTGATCTTGGTGCCTGGTCCACGGAGGTGAACAGGCCTGGACCCTTATTCCAAACTACTCTTTCAGTAAGATGAGGACCAGCCTCACGGTTTGCACGCCTGATATTCCAGCCCAAATCCTCAGCTCAAGCCTGGATGGAGAAGTCCTTGGCCAAGAGGACAGAGCTGCTGGGAGCAAAATTCCCAGGCTGGTCTGGGCTCTAGGGTCCTGAATCACAGGGGAGAGGGCTGGAGCCTTTGGCACAGGGATGCTTCCATTCCTCTGAAAAGACATGAGATACAAAGGCAGCTGGGTTGTTTGTCTGACATGGGACTATCCCATGTCAGAGGTGCTTGGGCATCAGCATGAGTAGATGCCAACTCCTGCACTGTGGGTGCTCAGTGTTGACACTGACTCATGGGCATGGAAAGTATTGTCAGCTCTGAGCAAGACTTTGTCTCTGTCATTCACTGCTGTGTTCCCAGCATCCGGAACAGGGCTTGGCACAGGGAGCTCCTGAGGAGGACTCGGTGGGGCACGAGCTCATCTACACAGGTGTGTGTGTCCAGCATGCTCTGCACACACTTCCCCCTCTCTCCCTCCCAGAAGGCACTTAAGGTTCGGCTCAGCTCAAAGAGGCAGAAGAGAGCTTAGAGATACCCCAGACTCAATCCACTGTCTGCAGCTGAGAGTCCAGTAAAGTGACATTAGCCATAGAGACCCATATCTCTTTCTCCCTCCTCCTCTGCTTCCTCCAGTCCCGGCCCTTCGGGGACCACCTGGTCAGCCTCACGGTGGCGGGACCGAGGCAGGGCTGCAGGGATGGCATTCTCCCTCAGCCAAGGGTGCAGCAGGATACCCGAGGCTGTGAGCCGCTCAGTTGGCTCCCTTCGGAGCAGACAGCGGACCAGGCAGCGGGCGGGGGCCGAGAGGCCCTCAGGCAGGGCAAAGGCGCCGCGGCGGATCTTGCCAAAGAGCAGGGCAGGCTCTGAGTCCTGGAAGGGGTAGTGGCCGGCCAGCATGGTAAAGAGTGCCACACCCAGGCTCCAGACATCTGCTGCCTTGCCTGAGTAGGATGCCCGGGAACTGAGGATCTCGGGGCCCACGTAGGCTGGGCACGCGTGCTTGTCCCACAGGGAGTCGTCAGATCCAGTCAACACACAGGCATCTTCCAGGTTCTCCAGCACCAGTTTTGTCCTACACAGGCAAGAGAGACAGGGAGTCAGCTAGTGGGACCCTCCTTCTACCACCTAACATTGCCACCCTGAGTGGCACCCATTTCCCCAGTACCAGCTGGCATTTGCCAGACACAAGTCAGTCCTGTGAGGCCCGTTAGCTGATCCCATTTTACAGATGAGGAAGTCTAGGCTCAGAGAGGTTTATTCATTTCTCAAGGCCACACAGCAATTAAATCTGAACTAGGACTCTGAGAGGAACACATTTTTCCAAATGTCTCTGGGGTCAAACTCAGGTTCTGCTTGTTAACTCGCGATTTGGCCTTGAGCGATGGCTTCACCTGCCTGAACCTTGACTTGGGGGCTGGGGAAGTGGGGCTGTGCTGAGGGGCTGAGGGCATTAAAACTCTCTGAAGCCAGATGCAAACTTGGGGTCTAGGCAGGAAGCAAAATGAGAAACAGGAAGTGGGGACTGTGCCAACCGTCTCAGCACAAACCTACAGTTAATATTTGAGAGTGTCCATGGTGTACCTCACCCTGAGCTAAGCTTGTATCTGTCACACCTCATTTCACCCTCATACAGCCTTTGAGGAAGATGCCATTTTGCAGCCAGGGAAGCAGGACTGAGACTGAACCTTGGTTCTCTCCTGCCCAGAGCCAGTGCTATAAGCTGCTCATATGGTTCCCGGGGTGCCTCCATGGTACCCCTTTTCCACAAAAGAACCCAGAAATCATATTGATGAAAAAATCTCAGGTTTTAAAAAGTTGGCAACCAATTTCAATTAAAAACACAAACGAACATGTCCGATGTTGATGTATGGCAGAAACCAACACCATATTGTAATTATCCTTCAACTAAAAAGAAAGAAAGAAAAAAAAGGAAACAAGCAAAAAACAAAACAAAAAACCCCACAAATCAACCAGGTATGTGGTGCAAAGAAAAAAAAGGTATGTGTGGATCAACCTTAGCAACTCCTGCTTTAAATAACTCCCACAGAGTGCTCTAGATTACTTTAATAGTAAGCATAGCATTACCATTGCTACTAATCTTATTCCTGTGGCACTACTTCCCGGGTGCCTGGCTGAAAATATTGACCAGACCTGTCAACCACTGCACTGGGGGTAGGCAGAGATGTTAGCATTATTGGCCCATTTTACAGATGAAAAAGTCAAGGTTCAGGCAAATGAAGCCATTGCTCAAGGTCAAACTGCAGGTTAAAGAAGTAAAGCCAGAATTTGACCCCAGGATGATTCCATTATCTATCATGTACTAATAGTGCTTCTCAAACTATTGCCTTGTAAAGGGAAGAAAACACTTTTCTCACTTCTGGGAGGTCTGGGGGTATTGTACTCACCCTAAGCTTAAAATTATTTGAAAAGCTGTATATTAGCTTAAAAATCATTATAAAATTAACATTCTATTTCTTACTCAAAGCATGGTTATTTGAGTATAAAATGTAAACAGAAATACCACCTTGAAAAGGAAAAACCACCTTCAGGGACTTCACTGGTGGGCTAGTGGCTAAGACTCCACACTCTCAATGCAGGGGGCCCAGAGTTCAATCTCTGATCAGGGAACAAAAACATTTTTAAAAAGAAAAGAAAACCACCCTTAGGCAAATATCGTAAGAGTAACTGCTATAGAATGGATGGCAGGTGAAATTAGTGGGCAAAAGTTTGAGCAGAAACAGGATATTCACACATAAAGCCTTAAAAACCCTCAAGGTTTTTAATGACAAATTAATGACAAAGAATTACCCAAGGTACACAAAGGGTAAATTAGGAACCTTCCGGTGGACAACTTGGCAGAAGCCACTGTAACCAAAGACGGAGGTTAACATCACAGTCGTTCCCCTCAGCAGCCTGAATCTCCTGATAGAACGGACTGAGAAGGCCCCGTGGCTTCTGTGGTATTCGTGCCAAAAAAAGGCATCACCTCAATCTAAGTGTGACCAGAACATCAGTCAAGCCCAAACAGAGGGCCTCTCCACACTCACCTCTCCGGGTCGGCGAAGACGAAGCGCCGTAGCTTGAGGTCGCGGAGGACCAGGCCGTGCTGGTGGCAGTGCGCCAGGGCGGCGGCCATCTGGCGGAAGAGCGCAGCGGCCTCGGGCTCCGGGAGGCGACGTCGGCGGCGCACCAGGCTGTGCATGTCCCCGTGTGGTCGCGGGAAGAAGGCGTAGAGGCGCTGCACGCCGGCCAGGACCTCCGCCGGCCGGGCCACGTGGCCGTGGTGGGGCAGCCTCCAGTAGGGCTCCATCACCGCGAGGCTCTCGCAGGCTGGGTACACCTGTGGGCAGAGCTTGGTGTGAACAGGGGTGGGGATTCCGGGGAGGGGGGCAGGGGCCGGCCTTGCAGCAGATCACAGCCAATCCTTTAGGCACTACTGTGGGCCGGGCCCTGTGCCCAGCGCTTCCACTGCATGTCACTCAACACTGACCAAGCTGAGGGCCACGGGACCAGCAAGGAGCAGAGCTCGGATTTAACTCCCTGTTCGCCATCATCTGCACTCTTAGCTACCAGCTCATGTGCTCCTAAACTTGAGATAATTCAAAAATATCAGATAATCAGAACAAAAGTAACTAAAACAAGAGGAATCCGGAAGAGCAGACAATACCGAAGTAACCATATGGTGGTCATCACCCATCATGGCTACCATTCTCTAGCATTCTCTGCCCGCCCACCCTTTCCTTCATTCCACAAGCAGGCATTGAATGCCCACCTGTGCCAGCCACTGGGACTCTAACGACCAACAGCCATGGTCCCCGCCCTCCTGGTGCCCACAGTCCAATACATGAGACAGTTAAACAGGCCAAAAAACTAAACCCTTACAAATTCTGATGAGCATTGCATAGGAATGCTGGAATGAAGAATATTTTGGCAGGAGACACCTATTTTAGAAAATACAGTCCAGAAGGAACTCTGGGGAAGTGACCTGAGTGATTGAGATGCCCAAGGAGTAAGCTTTCCAGGTGGGAGGCTCAGGCAGTGCAAAGGCCCTGAGATACTGAGCTGCTCTAGAAACCCAGCCAAAGCTCAGTATGGCTGGAATGGGAGGGAAGGTGGGGCCTGTGCTGAGCGTGGTGAGGTTGTGGGGAAAGATGCTAGGGGCTTATGGGCATTAGATGGAAGCTGTCCCATAGTCCTGATGGGATGTTCAGAGGATGCTGACTTGGAAACCACATCGCTCATCACTGGCAGAGCAGTCTATGTACTTTGGTTTATCTGCCTTTAAACCCTTTGCTTGTCATTTTGTCTGGGACACAAAGCCAATAAAAATAAATAAAGCGTATACACATTTAATCCATGAAAAGATGTAAGTACATGTCTTAAACCAATTGGAGTGGCTCTGAGGAAACAATCCACAAACAGAGACTTTTTTTTAAAGTCAGGGCAAGCACATCCCTGCCTCTGAGCATTTATACTTGCTTTCCCTGCTGCCTGAGCATTCTCCTCTAGATACCCACAGGGCTGGCTCCCTCAGTTCAAGACATTATTCAGGTCACTTCCTCCGAGGTGGACTTCCCACCTAAGATCACCTGCACCCTCTCCCCTCCCTGCTCCCCTCTCCCAGTTCCTAGTTTTTCTCTATAGCGGTTAAGATCACCTGATACATATGTTACTCATTCACCTGCAGCATGAACTGTGGGGGCGCAGCTTGGTCCACTTTTTAGCCATAGTGTGGTGCATACTGCATGATGCACGGAGCATACAAGTGCTCACTGAGAGTTTGTTGAATAAATGAATAAGGCGATAGTCTAGAAAGACAGGATGTTGATCTTTCTACACGCTGACCAGAAAAGCCTAGGCAATGTGGAAATAGGTCAGCTCCCACAGTTCACGCTGGGTATGGGGACAGACACCTCCCAGTAGATTGCCCTAAAAGTTTCTGAATATCTGGGGTCATGTGAAAGCATGGGGCTTCTGACTCCAGCTTGCCATGATCATTCCTTTCAGTATGGACTTCCCTCCCCAAGGGGACCAGAGAAAACCTGTGATGCTGCCGGAAGGAGACGCAGAGTTCAAGGGTCCCCTAGAACACCTGGGGTAGCCCTAGGAACCTGCACCAGGTGGCCAGAGCCCAGGTAAAGCTGGTGTCTGATGTTCAGATGTGCCCCGCCCACTGCACCCGCATGAGCAGGAACTGGAGCCACTGCTGCTGCTTTCCCCTCACCCCCCGGCCAACTGGATGGAAGCTTCAGTCCCCCTGCCTCTCTGTACCTTCCCAAGGGGGCCCAGCCCCCTTCTACCACTCCCTGTGTGCCTGGGTCTCCCCTGTCCTCCTTACCTCTGCCCACCAGAGCAAACCTGCCCTGCCTGTATCTGAACTACCTGTCCTAGTATGGGGTCCAAGGCTCTGGGTTCAACTGCCTTGGCCCAATTTAAGCTCTGACACCTCCTGGCTTCGTGAGGTGGCAAGTTACCCCAGGATTTCTTGGGTGGCTCACACAGTAAAGAACCTGCCTGCAATGCAGGAGACCTGGTTTGATCCCTGGGTTGGGAAGATCCCCTGTAGGAAGGAATGGCTACCCACCCCAGTTTTCTTGCCTGAAGAATTCCATGGACAGAGGAGCCTGGTGAGTTATAGTCCAAGAGGTTGTAGAGAGTCAGACACAACTGAGTGACTAACACTTTCACTTTCAAGTAACCACAGCTTTCTGAGCCTCAGAACCTGTCCTCTCTCTATAGAATGGGCCCCAAAATAGTAACTACCTCATAGACTCTGTGAATATTAGAGAGGATGAAGACTGGATGATCAATATAGTACCTTGTGCACAGTAAATACCTACGATTATGTTTTCTCAGGGCCTTCCCTGGTGGCTCAGTGGTAAAGAATCTGCTTGCCAGTGCAGGAGATGCAGGTGTGATCCCTGGGTTGGAAAGATACCCTAGAGAAGGAAATGACAACCCACTCCAGTATTCTTTCCTGGGAAATCCCACGGACAGAGGAGACTGGCAGGCTACAGTCCACAGGGTTGCAAAAGAATTGGACATGACTTAGCAACTAAACAACAACAACAAATGCTTTCTCATCTCTGTCCTTGTGTGCTGAGACCTGGCAGTGTCCTGTAGGGGTCACATGGCTCTGCCTACTGCCTGAATTCTGTCAAGAACCCTGATTTCTGTCAAGAACCCTGGACCTTGCCCTAGGATCCAGGTCTGATGCCATGTGGCTTCATGCATGGCCTTTCTCTCTTGACTTCAGTTTTTCCATCTATTAAATGGTCATGAGTAGACCCAATGACCTCCAAGGTTCCAGGAGTTCTAATGTCTACTATATCTCATCCTTCCCTGGTGCAAATACCTTCAGTGGTTCCCTGAAGCCTAGCGGGGCTTCTTCCTAATACTTTCACAATCCGCCACTGCTAGCTCTCATCTGTCAGCCCTGTCTGCATCCCTTTCCTACTCAGGCCATAATGAAGTCCTTTTCATTCTCTGAAGTACCATGTTCACTCCTCTTGGCCTCTGACAGCTGTTTCCCCTGCCTGGAACCCCCTTCTCCCACTTCTCCCTGGCTAACTCCTCCTCAGCCTTTTCTGACTGCCTTCTAACATACTAGAGGTTTCTCTGTGCACTCTTGGCCCCTAAGCCTCACCCCAGCAACATTTATCACACTATACAGCCTAAGCTCTATATTCCCCCAGGGCTGGGACCATCTGGTTTACCTTTCTGGTTTCAGCTTGGCCTGGGTATTCACTGGCTGCTTCCCCAGAGAGCTGGGGATTCACTGGCTGCTTTCCCAGTAAACACAGAACTAAATTAATATAAGGGCCCCTCAGCCCTGGCAATTCTTTGGAGCTAAAGCCTTTTCCCAGCCCCTGTGATGCTCATGGAGATGGCCTCTAGGACATGTACCTTGCAGATGTACTCTGTGCCTGTGGGACAGTGCAGGGCGCGATAGGTCCGGCTCCCCTCCTCGGGCTCCAGGAGAACATAGGGTCCAAGCCTGGAGGCAGTGGTCACATCGGGAGTATGAACAGGAGCAGGGGGTGGGTTCAGCGTCGGCGGGCAGGAGGGTAGCCGGGGCTGGGGCCCACTTCGAGCTTGTTTCTGGCTGGGATACTCAGTGTCTAAGTCATCATCCAGCTCCAACCGCTTCTTCCTGGAGGGGGAATTTGCTGGAACAGCCAGGGGGCTGGCTCGCATCTAGAAAGAAGGGGAGAAAGGCACTGAGGTCAGGCTACTTGGCAGCTCCTCTCTTCCCCTGCTGGTGGGAGGCTACACTGGCATAGCCTTTATGAAGGGTGACTTGGCAGTGTACATTAAATGAACAAAAGCATATACCCTTGACTCGGTGTCCCACTTCTGAGAATTTATTTTCCAAATAAAATGCTCATCAAAAAAATTAAATAGGTGAAAGGCTGCTCACCAGTGTCTTGTGTCTAACTAACAGCAAAAAGTAGGAAACTCCCAAATGCCAAGCAGTTGGAGGTTGGTCAAACTACCATGATACAGTCATAGTGGAATACTATACAGCTCTGAAAAATGACCAAGAACTCTCTACATATTGATGCAATGGTGCAAGTACAAAGTTTATCCCTACAGCCCATATGATACAATCAATTAAACATCCATTGTTAGGACTGGTTAAATACATTATATTTCACCATATGTGAAATAGTTGTAGCCATTTAAGAGACTGAGGAAATCCTTTATGTGCTAATTGGAAAAATCTCCAGAGTGAACTGTTAAGTGAAAAAAATAGTATAGAAGAGAGATGGACTTGATGGTTGGTGAGAAGAGGAAGAAAGGCTTTGTACTGTATCTGTTGAGTGCTGCAGCACAGGCAGTTATTACCTCTGAAAGGGTGGGAGGGATGGGAGGAGGGAGAAGAGAAGAATGGATGATGAAGGATGATGCATGAATGATGTGTATACTGAATGTACATATGAATGTATGTTTCTGGAATGACTAGACATATTGTCAAGTGAAAAGAGCTAGCTGCTTAAAAATATACATGAAATGATCTCATTTATTTAAAACCCCCCACAAATGTGTAATATGATGTGTGTGAAAGTGAAAGTTTTAGTAGCTCAGTTATGCCTGACTCTTTGCTACCCCATGGACTGTAGCCCTCCAGGCTCCTCTGTCCATGGAATTCTTCAGGCAATAATACTGGAGTGGATAGCCGTTCCCTTCTCCAGGGGATCTTCCTAATCCAGGATCGAATCTGGGTCTCCTGCATTGCACGCAGGTTCTTTACCATCTGAGCCATCAGGGAAGCCCTATTTGTATACACAGGTGTGTAAATGCATGGGAAAAGGCCTAGAAGGACCCAGGCTAAATTGGCCACAGCAGCTTCTGGCCTTCTGGGAGACTCCAGAAGTGGAAGGGATTTAGTAGGGAGGCAAGGAAATGTTCGATTTCAGTATTTTAAAATAAAGATTCTACATTTATTTTGTGCTTGGGTACTTCAAAACAGATGGAGTGTATTTCTTTTCTCAAATGTCAACTTCGTCTGTAATCATCTGATGGCCCAAGAGCTATCAGAATCACAGGATCTATGTGCAGAGTTAGTCCACCAGCCAGCTCAGTTTTACCATCAGGTGAGAATGAGGCAGGGAGGCAAGGTTGCTTGAAGCCCCAGGATTCACTTACACAACTGCAGAGGAAGCACCTCCCCACCACCCGCCCCGACAGCTGTGTCACTGTGTGTGTGTGGTGTGTGGAGGAGAGGGCTATGGCATGTCAGGGCAGAAAGGTTCTCTCCAGGACCCATCTGCCTACCCATCCAGGCTCCAGGGTAGGAACAAGAAGCCCAGGTATGAGGTGTTAGAGGACAATGGACTGCAGCCAGGTAAAGACCTTCCCAACAGTCCCAGGCAGGGAGGGAACATCACTTAGAGACAGTTCTCAGGCTGATGCCCACGTCTCCAGTCTTGCTGCTCCCAAATACATGGGCTGCCTTGGGAGAGAGGGAGCCACCATATTGAACAAAAAGCCATAATCTCATTTTGGTGAGAATGCAGTAGGGCGTGGCTATCATCAGATATTCCCTGGATCTCATCCTGTCTCTGACCCTTCCTGGTTGGATAGCCCTAGGCAAGTTCTTCAGACTTTCTGTGCCTCATCTGTAAAGTGGAAACAGGATGCAAAGCCCATAGGATTTTGTGATGATGAAAATACAAATAAATTAACACGGCCCTGTTGCAGGGTAGGTGTCAGGAAATGGTCACTACCAATGGTTCATTACTATTATTATTCACAGCTGAAGATGCTGAAGTGCTACCTTTGGGAGTCTCAGAAACTTCCCCAGGGATGAGGCTAGATGACACTGTTTACTGCACTGGGTATTCCAAGAGTAAAGTAAGATGATCCCTGGGTGTGTAGATGCTTTGTGTCCTGCAAAGCAAGGCTCCCTGGAGTGGCTCTCTGGTGGCTACATCAGTACCCCAGGCTGCCCTGGCCTTATCCAGGGCTCAGTGCCTGGTCCCACTTGGGAAGAGCTCCACTGGACAGATGGGGTAACTGAATTTATAGATGAATACAGGAATTTGCAGGCCACAGGGCAAGATTAGAATCTCTGCAGTAGGAAGGAGGCAGCCCCTAGTTTCTACCTCTTGCTGGTCCCTGACCCTCCCAGGGGAATAGGGTGGGTCACACCAAACATACATACTCACATAACCCAGGGCAGATAGATGTACACGCGCCCCTCCCAAACACATTTGTCCTAACCGGCCCGCCATGGCACATGGGCAGGACAGAGAGGGGCATCCATGTCCTTAAGTGACACACCTGGCCCTCCACCGGCACGGGTGCAAGCGCATGCACCGAGAGTTCTCCCAGCTATACTCATGACTGCAGGACGGATACCTACGAGGCCATACGATCAGTCTGCAGCCCCCCACCCCCACCCCAAGTTCCCACCGAGAAGGCAGTGGGCGGCCTCGCCCCACGCTCAGTAGCTGGGCTCCTCCGGTGGGAGCGGAAGCGGCGCGGCTGCAGGAGTACCGCTGGGTCCCGGAGCCCGACCCCCAGCAGAAGGCTGAGCGGAAACCGAGGGGCTGCTAGAGAACTAGGATGAGACCGGCAAAGGGAAGGAGGCTGGGCCCTGGGGCTGGGATAAGCAGCCTTGCCCGCACACCCCAGAATCAACAGGTACAACACACGCCATTGGCAGAAACAGAATAGGCGCGCATCCTACATCTGGCGAACCGGGTGGTCATCAGGCCCGGCACATCCAAGCTGCCCTTGACCTCGCACCTGCCCCGCCCAGAGGCACCCCAGTACGTCCCGGCACGGCTAGTACCTGTCGCCCAGTGCCCAGGCCTCCGCATGGTCCTCGGACACACGGCCCCATCCGGAACCCACTGGCCCACGCGGACTCCAGCAGATCCTCACGAACACATCTCACAGGTACCCGGGACCACCCGTCCCCAGGGACCCCACAGACCTCCGCGCACCCAACCTCAGACCTCCCCGACCCAACCACACACCTCTCCGGCCCACGCCACACTCAGACAGACGCGGACAGCGCACACCCTCCTCCCCGGACACGCCTCCCCGCCCCGCGGGGATCCACCCTCCCGCAGCCCGATCGGCCACACTCGACGACCCCGCGCCCTGCGGAGCCGCGTCGCCTGGACCCAGAGGGAACACTCAGCTAGCGTCGCTCCCCGGACGGCGGGCTTCCTTAAAAGTTGTGTGCATCTGTGTGTGTGTGTGTCACAGGCGGCAACTTCAGCCGCCCCGCCCGCCCCCACCGAGTACCTTGCCCTAGCACGCTACGGGGTCCTGGCGCAAGAAGAGCTCAGGGTCGCCTGGCACCCGTCGGTGGCCCGCGCTGCTCCGCCGCCGCCGCTTCCGCTGCGAGTGTCTCGGGAGCGCGGAGAGTAGGGCTCCAGCTCCGGCCGGGGTGATGTAAACCTGAGTTAATCAGCCACCGCCTGACGCCCTCAGGCCGGGGATTGCACCATCCCCACCCCCCCGAGCCCCCCCCCCCCCCCCCCCCCCCCCCCCCGCCACCTCGCAGCGCGCCCTGCCCCTCCCATGGGAACAGCTAGCTGTCCGGAACCCTTCCCCTTGGCCCTCTAGGGGTGTTTTGCCTCCAACCCCGATCCCTCCCGCTCAGCGGTGGAAGATTGAAAGCGATGTCAGAGGCTGGCTCTCCCTATCACCTTGGAAAAAGCATTTTGCTTTTCTGAATCTTAATTTTCCCGTCTGTGAAATGGAAGGAAGAGCACCCTTTCTCAGGATAGGTGGAGGAGAAGAAAACCAAACCCTGACAGTTCCCTGGGTACTCCCCTGGTAATAAAGCACTTTCCCACCAGCGCTTTATTGAACGTTTAGGAGAACCCTGGGCCGGCAGGAAGTTCCATTCTCCCCATTCTACTAAAGGGCAGCCTGAGGCCCAGCTATGAGAAAACAACCCAGGAGCTTTGCAAAGACCACAGACTTGGGGGCTGACTCCCGGCTCAACAGAACCATTGTGGTGCCCTGAAGAGGCCTGGGGTCCAGTGGGGTCCAGCACTCACTTGACACAGGCACTGTAGCCTGGAAGTTCAGAGGAAGTACCCTGGAATTTGACGTTTTCAAACTGTGGTGTTGGAGAAGACTCCTGAGAGTCCCTTGGACTGCAAAGAGATCAAACCAATCACTCCTAAAGGAAATCAACCCTGAATATTCATTGGAAGGTCAGATGCCGAAGCTCCAATCCTTTGGCCACCTGTTGTGAAGAGCCAACTCATTGGAAAAGACCCTGATGCTGGGAAAGATTGAGGACAGGAGGAGAAGGTGATGACAGAGGATGAGGTGGTTGGATGGCATCACCGACTCAATGGACATGAGTTTGAGCAAGTTCTGGGAGATAGTGAAGGACAGGGAAGCGTCCATGGGGTCGCAGAGTCGGATACAACAGAGCAACCGAACAACAACAACAAAACCCTGGAGCCAGTCTGCATAAGTGTGCCCAGATCCTAACTCTGCCAAACCCACTGTGCTACATCAGGAAATGGATTAGATAAGTTAACACATGTTAAATGCTTTGAACTCTGGCACATAGTACTGCTGCTGTTCAGTGGCTAAGTCAAGTCTGAAGCTTTAGCTATCCCAAGGACTGTAGCCCACCAGGCCCTTCTGTCCATGGGATTTCCCGGGCCAAGAATACTGGAATGGGTTGCCAGTTTCTTCTCCAGGGGATCTTCCCAACCCAGGGATCAAACCTGTGTCTCCTGCATTGCAGGCGGATACTTTACCACCAAATGGTAGAAGCTCAGTAAACAGAGTGGGAGACAGTATAGTAGGACTTGCACCCCAGGCTGGGAAGCCCCGATGCCACTTGCTGTTTGGTGAAGCATCGCTATGCAGCCCCAGAGAGTCCAGTCCCCTTAAGGCCATGATGTCTGAATTCATCAATGTCAAAAAAATAACTCCTGCAGTCAGAGGTTGATGGGAGGCAGGTGGAGTCACCTTTGTTTCCCTGGTTGCAGAACTCCAGAGACCAACTCAACTGGGTCTCAGAGCCTTCAGGGCACAGCAGGGGGCTGTTCTCAGATCTCATTTAACCCTGGAGACTCCCAAACCTGGGAGGAATGAATGAACTCATTTTCTACACTAGGACCTGGACTCCATTGGACACATCCACAGCTGTAGAGGGCAAGAGAAGATTGGCATGTTGTTTTCCCAGCACCTCTCTGAAACCAAACTGCAGCTAGGTTTGTATATACAGTCCTAACTTTGTTTCATGCTGTGTTAGACCCTGATCCAAGTGCTGGGAACTCAGAAGTGACAAGATTGACTCATCCTTGCCCTCACTGATCTTATAAATCAATGGGGGAGACAGACGTCTCTCAGGAAAATATAATCAGTAAACTAGGATCATTTAAAATAGATTATGCATCATATGATTTCTTAAATAAATAGCATAGATTTATTCTCTATCAGGTAAGACTGAGAGGTGGCTATTTTTAGTAAGACTTATCAGGAAGGTGATGTTTAAACTAAGATCTTAAAGAAGAGGGGGAGTGGAGACATGTGAAAAGAGACAGAGGAAAAAGTAAGTGCAATGGCCCTGGGGCACTTACGGAACTGTGAAATGGGCCGTGCCACTTCTAGTCTATAGATGAGTCGAGACCACCCAGCTTACTATAAGAGGCAGATTTGAGATTTGAATCTGGGGCAACTGACTCCAGTGCCCACAATGTCCAGGGACATTTCACAATCTTTGCAACCTGGCAGCCTCCGCTAAGGCTTGTGGTATGGTCACTGGAATTGTACCTTGGGCATGGACCTTATCACAGTTAGGGGTATCAAATCCCAGTTTTCTAGACCAGCACTTTTCAGTAAAACACAGCACATTCAATAGAATATATAGTTTCAAATTTTCTAATTATGCATTAAAGAATAAAAAGAGCCAGGTGAAAATAATTTTAATAATATAGTCTACTTGATCCTATATATATATATATATATGTATATAGCGTATGATCATTTTGATAGATGGTAAAAAATTGTTAATGAGATAACCTAAATTTTTTTTCGTAGTAATGTCTTCAAAATCTGGTATAGGACTTCCCTGATGGCTCAATGGTAAAGAATCTGCCTGCCAATGCAAGGGACATGGGTTCGATCCCTGGTGTGGGAAGATTCCACATGCAGAGAAGCAACTAAGCCCATGCATCACAACTACTGAACCTGCAAGCCTAGAGCCGGTGCTCCACAACAAGAGAAACCATAGCAGTGAGAAGTCAGTACTCTGTGATGAAGAGTAGCCCCGTGCTCGCTGCAACCTGAGAAAGCTCATGTATAGCAATGAAGACCCAGTACACCCCAAAATAAATAAATTTTTAAAATTTGGCATATATTTTACACTTAGTTTGGGTACAAATCAACATGGAAGCTAAACTGTCAGTGACTAAGTAAAATTGTCAGTGGTTATAGTAGGTTAAAGTATCAAAACAATTAAGTTGTGTTTAATGGAGAAACTGTTTAACTTGTTTTAAAATTAAAATTCAAAAAAATGAAAAGTTCAGTTCCTCTGTCACCCTGTGTGTGTGTGCATGCTCAGTCACTAAGTCGTGTCTGACTCAGCAAGAATACTGGAGGGGGTTGCCGTTTCCTCCTCCAGAGGATCTTCCTGACCCAGGGACTGAATCCATGTCTCCTATGGGTCCTACACTGGTAGGTGGATTCTTTATCACGGAGCCACCTAGGAAGCCTGTCAGTTACCCTAGCCACATTAAATGGTCAATAGTTACCTGCAGCAAATGCCGTCAATACTGAGACCAAGAATCACTGTCATAGAATCCAGGGAGTATAACAAAATGTGAAGAGTCTGTTGAGTCTACAACAAAGATGCCAAACAATCTTGAGCCTCAGTTTCTGCGTCTATAACATGAAATTAATTATACCTTCCTTGCATTGTAGTCCTGAGGATTAAATGCATGGAAGCATCCTTATGTCATAGTCAAACTTCATTTTCTGGGTTCAAATCTCACCACTCCTGAGTAGGGAGATTTGGGGTAAGCTACTTAAACTCTTTGTGCCTCAGTTTCCTCATCTGTAAAATGGAGATAATAATAGAACCTACTTCATTGTTTTATCAGGCTTCCCTGGTGGTTCAGATGGCAATGCAGGAGACCTGGGTTCAATCCTTGGGTGGGGAAGATCCCCCAAAGAAGGGAATGACAACCCACTCCAGTATTCCTGACTGGAGAATTCCATGGACAGAGAAACCTGGTGGAGCTGTAATCCATGGGGGTCACAAAGAGTTGGACACGACTGAGTGACTAACAAGTGAATATTGGTTTGTTGTGAAGATTAAATGACAGTGTTTGTGAAGTGCCTGGAATATAAATCTGATATAAGCATTTGTTAAAAAGTGAGAAAATAAATGGTAACCTCCTCAAATTAAATGTGAAAAATGTGCACTTTCTGAAAAGAGAGTTTGGCTTTCATGAATTTCCTTCTCTCCAGGCTCAACATCCCTCTACGTAGATGCCTGAGCCAAGCAGGTTGCATTTCTGTTTGCAGTAGTTCTGAGGATGCTAAGCACCCTCAGGAGGAACTCAGAGGGAGGAAGGGAAGAGGGGTGGAGAACGGCTCTCATAGCAGCTACTCCTGCTTCCTTCCTCGGCACCCAGACGTCCCTGATTTCTGCTCTAGGCCTGAAATTCCACCATTGATGTCCTTCAAACTTACCTCTTTAGGTGTTTCCCCACAAAAGTGAAATGATGTCTTAGGAAGAGTTCTGGTTGTATTCCAGGTCTGGCTGAAGTCACTTGCTCTGTGAGATGGTGGGCAAGTCACTTCCTCTACTTCTTGGGAGCCTTAATTTTCTCATGTGTAAAATAGGAAGAGAGTTGGATTAGATCAGGGTTTTCCCCAATATGTTACACACATAGGATGCCAGGAGGTTTTAGGGTCTCAAGACTCTATTAAATGACATTGAATCATATTGTGATACATGTATTTACTTCTGATTTTCTTCCAGTTCCTGCAATTACTGGGGAAGAAAGTCTCATTTAACAGCATCTGTCTTTTTAACACCTCACTGGCAAGGAAGGGAGAGCAGAGCTCAGTTCAGAGCCTTTAGAAATGAGATTTGGCTGGGGTTTAAGAATTAAGTTTTGCTTTCCTCATATTTAATTATACAGTTACTTCCTCTTTATGGCAAATGATAGCAGTTTTCCAGTTGAGGTCAGTGATTGAAATTTTTCCTTTTACATGACTTTACCTAAGGGTTTTTTTTTTTTTAATGAGCTGATTGAAAGAAAAACACTATGAAACTAATAATAATTGGGCCAGTCAATTTGGAGGAAATTGTGGGTTGTTCAAGAGTTACAACTTGGTGCCTGGGCTCCTCTTGGGGAGCATTTATTAGGAGATTGGGCACCTCCCCCTTCTCTAGGGCTTCCCAGGGGCACGGCAGAAACCCCTCAGCATCAGGATCTGGCTCAGGCTGGGCCCCAGAAAAGGCAGGAAAACCAGTGCTTGGGCACAGCACCAGCCTAGTGGGGGCCCTCTGGTGACCATGGCTGTGCTGGGTGACCCGGGTTTTCTTCGGGAGGAATGTGATTCTTGTGCCCATGGGTCTAACGTGGCCCTGTGTAGATGCCTCCCTTACATCATGTATGCCTCCACAAACTTCTCCACCAGGTTGCTATTTTCATCCCTGAAGGCAGGTGAGGAAATCGGGGCTCAGAGAGGTGACATTACTGGCCTATGGGAGGGGCTAGGCAGTGGGATTTGGAGCCAGGCAGTCTTTGGATGCACAGCCTCCTTGGCTGGTCCAAGTTGGATGATACTGAGCAAGTCACTTAACTACCCCGAGACCCAGAGCCCTCATCTATAAATCAAACTGAGGATAGATTCCTCCTGGTAGCGTTACTGGACTGCATACCCTTATGGAGAGCTATTATTGGATTAAATGGAGAGTTATATGGGTTCATTACAGGTAAAGAGCTTAGAAGAGTTCCTGGCACATGGTAAGCACTTGATGATATGTGATTAATATTATTTCCATGGGGCTCAGGCTGCTAACCCTGCCCCCAAACAGACAATGCTTGACAGCTGAGCCTCCCCCTTGTGGCATGTCTGGGCTGTGCCCTCCATCTACCTTCTCATGGAATCCTGACCACAACTCTGTGAGCTAAAAGTGAATTTATGCCCATATTATAAGTGAAAAAACCAAGTATCAGAGAGAGGAAGTAACCTGCCCAAGTTCACACAGTAAAATGGGAGTGTTGAACCCAGATTTGTATGGCTCCAAAGCTCATGTCTTTGGAAAAGCTCTGTTTTTTCCAGTAGTCATGTTGGACCATAAAGAAAGCTGAGCGTTGAGGAACTGATGCTTTTGAACTGTGGTGTTGGAGAAGACTCTTGAGAGTCCTTGGACTGCAAGGAGATCAAACTACTCAATCCTAAAGGAAATCAGTCCTGAGTATTCATTGGAAGGACTGATGCTGAAGCTGAAGCTCCAATACTTTGGCTGATGGGAAGTGCTGACTCGTTAGAAAAGACCCTGATGCTAGGAAAGATTGAAAGCAGGAAGAGAAGGGGATGACAGAGGACAAGATGGTTGGATGACATCCCCAACTCAATGGACATGAATTTGAGCAAGCTCCGGGAGATGGTGAAGGTCAGGGAAGCCTGGCCTGCCACAGTCCAGGGGGTCGCAGAGAGTAGAACATGACGGATCAACTGAACAACAAAAAGCTCATGTCAGTCCACCAATTCAGGAGTCTCAACAAGAAACAGAGAAAGTTCCCAGGGAAGTTCCATGCCCTCCTCAAGTGAAAGGAGTCCTGATTCCCATCTGTGGTGGGTGGAGCCGGAAACCCAGGAGAAAAGCTTGTTTCTGGCTCTGACCTTGCCTGGGACAGTTGATGACCTTGTTTGGTTCAAGGTTCAGCCGCATAATTACTGTTTTGTGTGTGTTGGGGTGGTGCTCTCCGGACTTCCAGGGATCCCACTCCCACTTTTACCTCCCCCCTGGGGGCAGAGGAAGCCTCAGCTCCGCCCCCTTACTATCCTGGAATCCTGCCCAGTTGAGTTGCTGACTCATCTGATCCCTGCCCTGCCTTCCTTCTTACCTGCCTCCTGCCTGTCCTGAAGCCACCAGGGTCAGGGAAGGAAAGGAATTACGAGTGTTCAATCCAGGCCACTGCCTGGCCTTCCCTTTCTGAGAAAAGCAGGCAGGGTGTGGGGTGGAGGGTGCTGAGGTGTTCAGCCAGCAGCCTGTTGCATCAGAAAGCCTTGCGCAAGGCACCCTCCTGGGTCAGGCATGGAGCCCTGTCCCACAGCCCTACCCCCACCCCACGTTACCCCTACCCCATACCCTGGGGTAACAGAGTGGGGATGGTTAGGTATTGTGGGGGACACTGAGCCAGGCTTGGACCCTGGGGTGTGACCTAGCCCAGGCCAGAGATAGAGGGGAGGGATGGGGCTGGTGCTGCTCATCTGTCTGGGGAGATGAAGCCTTAGACTAGAAGATGTTTCTCAACCAGTCCAGGCCAACCCACCCATTCATCCCCTCCCTGCAGAAAGAGGAGACTAGTCCAGTGCCCTGGACTGAACCCTGGTCATAGACCAAGCCTTATTCCCTGACTGTGAACTCAGACTAGATCTTGACCTGAACCTTCAGATGTGGCCTAAACCCTGATCACTGTCCCCATCCATGGCTAGATCCTGATTCTGGTCCGAGGCTGAGTGCTGAAAGTAGATGGGGCACCCACTTTCTCCCGTCTTGACCCCTGACCTAAATTCCAACTCCATTACCCTTGACCCCAGTCTCAGCTAAGCCCCAACTTTTACCTCAGGCCCAGAGAATCAGGATCCATGCTCAGCACAGGCGTCGAGAGCTTGGCACCTGCTGGCCTGTTTTCTGAGCATCTTACACCTTCCCAGGATGAGGATGGCCAAGGGGCTGGGTTGAGCTGGGGCCCCAGGGAGCTGTCCTCTGATTATCCCAAGACTGTGACTCAGCAGGGTGGGGGCTGGACAGGGAGTCAGGCAGGGCCACTGCGAGGGGCGGGCAGGGAAGAGGGACTGGGGCTGAGGCAGGTGCTGAGTCAGTGCAGGGAGAGAAAGGATGGTGTCCTGAGGTTAGAGATATGGGTGACGGTGAGGGGGGCCCTGGGTCTGGAAACGGATGGTGTGTGTGGCTAGCTGAGACCATTAAGATAAAGGAGCTCAGCCAAAGTCCTATCTACCTCCATCTTCTCATTTATTGCCATTTTTCAAGGAAAGGGAGATAGTGAAGGACAGACAGGGAAGCCTGGCCTGCTACAGTTTATGGGGTTGCAAAGAGTCAGACATGACTGAACAACAATAACATCCATGTTTTTCTCTCTCAGAGCACCCTGTTTTTTCCCCTTCATAGCACGTGTTATAATTTGAAATTATACATGTGTTTATATATAATTGTTATATATTATTTATGCATGTATCTCTCTCCCCTGCTAAGCTGTAAGCTCCCTTAGGGCAGGCACCTGCTAATTCGGCTCACCAGTATATCTCCAGTACCTGGTATAGTGCCTGGTGTATGGTAAGTACTCAGTAAATAGTAGCTGAATGAATTAAATCCCTCCACCTATTTATTCATCACTCATCCATACATTTACTATTCACCTGTAATCCATCCCCCATTGCTTATCCATTCAATTTTCTCCTACCGTAGCTTTATTCTTCCATCTACCTGCCATTCAGCCCTCATCCATCCGACCAACCACCACCTGTATATCTTTCCAGCATCAATCAAGCCATTTATATATTAATTCAAGAAATATTTATTGAGTACTTACTACTTGCCAGGCCTTGTTCTAAAGGCTGGGAATACTACAGGGAAAATAATATGTATACATCTGATGTAACAAATGATGTAATAACAAAAAAGTGCTTATATCCCAGTAGGAAGAAAATATGCAATAAATAATTAACAGAAGAAATATTTAAAGTATAGGGCATGTTAGAAGATGATAGGTGCTAGGGGAAGAAAGTTAAGAAAAAAAAAGACTAGAGAAAGAGAATCAGGAAGACAGGGTAGGGGCAGGCAGTGGGGAAGGTGGTCCAGTGGATGCTATGAGATTGGAGGGCATATTGTTTAGGCAGGAGGAAAGGCTATGAAAAGCTCCAAGGGGAAACTTGACTGGTATGGCTGGAATGGTGCAAGTGAAGGAAGGAGACAATAGATGGGGTGAATGAGGGTGAATGGGGGTTCTCACCCTCTGGAGCTTTGGAGGCCTTTGAACAGACTCTGGGGAGAGAGGAGCAGATACTGCAATAATTCTGTGGAGGAATGCTGGTGGCTCCGAGCAGGGCAGTGGTCATGCTGCTGATGAGATGGATTTGATTCTGGGTATATTTTAAAGGTAGGACCAACAGGCTTGTTGATATTTCAGATACGGAGCGTGAGGGGAGAGGGGTTGCCAAGGATGCCTCCAAGCTTCCTTGGCCTCAGCACTGCAGGCATGGAGCTGCCATCAGGTGAGGTGAGCACAGTGTTTGGCTGGGGGAAACCAGAGGTTCAGCTTTGGTTGTGCTGAATTTGAGATATCTCTTAGACATTGTGGAGGAGCTGTGAGGTAGGCAGTTGAATGTATGCACTGGAGTTCAAGCAAGAAATCTGTGCTGAAGGTATAGATCTGGAGTCATGGGCATGAGACTGGACCAGAACAGCAGAGACTGGGTCCTTGACCAATCCAACAGGAAAGGCTGGGAGAAGCGAAGGAGTGACCCTTGAGGAGTATACTTCTGACAGCCAGGAGAATGCAGAAGTCTGGATGCCAAGGGAAGAGAGAGGGGTATCAAGGAGCAGGGAGTGTTGAACTGTCCCAAAAGTTATTGATCGGTCAAGAAAATGAAGGTTGAGAATTGAGCGTTGAATTTAGCAACTTAGTGACCCTGACAAGAGCAGTTTCAGTAAGGATAGAGTGGGAAGGTAGAAATATGATTAGAATGGATTTAAGAGAGACTAAGAATCAGAGACAGTGAATATAGACAATTTTTTCAAAGACCTTTGCTACAAAATGGAGTAAAAAAATGAATGGTAGCTGTGGGGAAGGCTGCATTGTCCAGGGAAGCCTGTCGTCTTCAAGATCAATCCATTTACCGTTTATTGATGAATCCATTCAACCACCATCTACCATCAACCTGTCCATCCACTATTCACCACACATCTGCCCAAACATCCATTTCTGATTCGTAAGCTAAGAAGTTTGTCCTGAACCCTTACAGGATACCAACTCCCATGCCAGTCACTGCAATGCTGAGTGGAGGGAAAGAAATGGAGAACCCAGAATCTGGTGACAGTAGCTACTCAATTTAAGTGAATTGAATGAAATAAAAGAGCGAGAAAACAGGATGCCTGCTCTCTGTCCTTGGTCTAGCAAGAATACACAGGATGTCAGAGCTAGGGCACTGTCGCGTGTCATCGAGTACAAACCAGAGAGGAACATGTCTTGCCTGAGGTCATCTGAAGGGCCAACAAAAGAACCAGGATTCACACCTGAGTCTCCTGTCCTGGCAGACAGGTTTTTTTCCTCTCCCAGGATGTTCTGTCCACTGGGACAGAACTTAACTGGGAGCAGGAAATGTGTGAGAATACAATATTTTCAAGAGGGCAGAGTTGAAAATACTTTTATTTATGCTTTGCTCAAAATTCAAAAAGCTCAGTCAATTCAGTCACTCAGTCATGTCTGACTCTTTGCGACTCCAGGGACCGCAGCACTCCAGGCCTCCCTGTGAGTCTACTCAAACTCAGGTCCTTTGAGTCAGTGATGCCATCCAACCATCTCATCCTCTGTCGTCCCCTTCTCCTCTCGCCTTCGATCTTTCCCAGCATCAGGGAAAACTGCCTTTTCAAATGAGGCAGTTCTTCACATCAGGTGGCCAAAGTATTGGAGTTTCAGCATCAGTCCTTCCATTGAATATTCAGGACTGATTTCCTTTAGAATGGACTGGTTGGATCTCCTTGCAGTCCAAGGGACTCTCAAGAGTCTTCTCCAACACCACAGTTCAAAAGCATCAATTCTTAGGCACTCAGCTTTCTTTATAGTCCAACTCTCACATCCATACATGACTACTGGAAAAACCATAGCCTTGACTAGATGGACCTTTGTTGGCAAAGTAATGTCTCTACTTTTTAATAAGCTGTCTAGTTTGGTCATAACTTTTCTTCCAAGGAGCAAGCATCTTTTAATTTCATGGCTGCAATCACCATCTGCAGTGATTTTGGAGCTCCCCCAAAATAGTCTGTTACTGTTTTCACTTTTTCCCCATCTATTTTCCATGAAGTGATGGGACCGGATGCCACAACCTTAGTTTTCTGAATGTTGAATTTTAAGCCAACTTTTCACTTCTCTTTCACTTTCATCAAGAGGCTCTTTGGTTCTTCTTCACTTTATTCCATAAGGGTGGAGTCATCCGCATATCTGAGGTTATTGATATTTCTCCCAGCAATCTTGATTCCAGCTTGTGCTTCTTCCAGCTCAGCGTTTTTCATGATGTACTCTGCATATAAGTGAAATAAGCAGGGTGACAACATACAGATTTGACATACTCCATTCCTGATTTGGAGTCAGCTGATTGTTCCATGTCCAGTTCTAACTGTTGCTTCCTGACCTACATACAGATTTCTCAAGAAGCAGGTCAGGTGGGCTGGTATTCCCATCTCTTTCAGAATTTTCCACAGTCTGTTGTGATCCACACAGTCAAAGACTTTGGCATAGTCAATAAAGCAGAAGATGTTTTTCTGAAATTCTCTTGCTTCTTTGATAATCCAGCGGATGTTGGCAATTTGATCTCTGGTTCCTCTGCCTTTTCTAAATCCAGCTTGAACATCTGGAAGTTCACAGTTCATGTATTGCTGAAGCCTGGCTGGAGAATTCTGAGCATTACTTTGCTAGCGTGTGAGATGAGTACAAGTGTGCGGTAGTTTGAGCATGCTTTGGCATTGCCTTTCTTTGGGATTGGAATGAAAACTGACCTTTTCCAGTCCTGTGGCCACTGCCGATTTTTCCAAAGTTGCTGGCATGTTGAGTGCAGCACTTTCACAGCATCATCTTTTAGGATTTGAAATAGCTCAACTGGAATTCCATCACCTTTACTAGCTGTGTTCATAGTGATGCTTCCTAAGGCCCACTTGATTTCACATTCTAGGATGTCTGGCTCTAGGTGAGTGATCACACCATTGTGATTATCTGGGTCTTAAAGATCTTTTTTGTAGAGTTCTTCTGTGTATTCTGGCCACCTCTTCTTAATATCTTCTGCCTCTGTTAGCTCCATACCACTTCTGTCCTTTATTGAGCCCATCTTTGCATGAAATGTTCCCTTGGTATCTCTAATTTTCTTGAAGAGATCTCTAGTCTTTCCCATTCTATTGATTTCCTCTATTTCTTTGTACTGATCACTGAGGGAGGCTTTCTTCTCTCTCCTTGCTATTCTTTGGAACTCTGCATTCAAATGGGTATATCTTTCCTTTCCTCCTTTGCCTTTCACTTCTCTTCTTTTCACAGCTATTTGTAAGGCCTCCTCAGACAGCCATCTTGCTTTTTTGCATTTCTTTTTCTTGGGAATGGTCTTGATCCCTGTCTCTTGTACAATGTCACAAACCTCCGTCCATAGTTCTTCAGGCACTCAAAAGGTACAGGGGGTTAAAAATCTCCCTCCCATTCCTGTCTCCAGCCCCTTCACTCCTCTTTTTAGAGGCAATCACTCTCATTGTGTTTCCTGTAAGACATAAGTTATGACTATTTTCCCCTTTTTACGCAAATGGAGTCATACCTACAGTCCTTCAGGTTGCTTTTTTCTTCCCATTTATTTAACAGTTGGTATATTGGATTATTCCACATCAGTTCAGAAAAGCATTCCCTGATTTTTTTTTCAGCTTTGTAATATTTCCTTGTGGGAATGTACTGGTTTATTGCAACCATCCCTTGTGAGTGAACATATCATTATTTCCAGTCTTTCACTGTTACAATGCTGTGATGTTCTCCCATGGGGGAGTAGAGAGAAAGGCAGAGGTAATTTTCCAGAAGCTAAATCAAAAGTTTATGCAGGGCTTCCCTGGTGGCTCAGTGGTAAAGAATCCACCTGCCAATGCAGGAGACATAGGTTCGATCTCTGATGAATCTTCATGATGAAGATCCCACATGCCGAGGAGCAACTAACTCCATGTGCCACAACTATTGATCCTGTGCTCTAGAGTTCAGGAGCCACAACTACTAAAGCTTGAGAAGTTTGTCCTGAATCCCTACAGTGTACCAACTCCCATGCCAGGCACTGGAATGCGGGGTGGAGGGAAAGAAATGGAGAACCCAGAGTCTGGCAGTGGTAGCTCCTCAGTTGAAGTGAATTGAACAAATTGAAGAGCAAGAAGACAGGGCGTCTGCTCTCTAGGTGCTTGGTAGCAGGAGGACACAGGATGTCAGAGCTAGGGCTTGGTCTGCATGTCATCTATTACAAACCATAGAGCCCTAGAGTCCATGCTATGCAATAAGAGAAGCCATCACAATGAGAAGCCCACAGACCGCATCTGGAGAGCAGCCCCCACCTGCCACAGCTAGAAGAAAGCCAAAAATAAATTAAATAAATAAAATTATTTTTTCAAAAAGTTTGTCCATTTGCATTCTTGGTGGAAATTTCTGGATGATGCTCCATTAAGATTGTGCCAATCTACCTTCTGCTGCGAAGCGTGTGAGAGCTTGTTTCCCCGCAACTTGGACAGCACGGGGTGTTATTGAAACTTTTGATCTTTATCTATCTGATTCAAAAAAATTAAAGTGGCTTCATGCAGATTTGTATGTTTCTCTCGCGCTGACAGATGAATCTTCTCACATTTTATAGCTGCCTATGAAGCAGAAGTGGAAAAGGAAGTCCTAAAAGTTTGTGCTGCCGTGGCTGTCTCGGTGGTGGGCAATGAGCTCCTCATCTTGGGAGGTGACCCAAGGCAGGTGCAAGGAGACCCAGAGGTCAGCCTATCAGGGGCTGTGCTTCTGAAAACACTCAACTCCCTCTGCTGCCTCTGATCCTGGTTCTCCTCCTCCTCCAAGATGAGCTGTCTCTATCATCTCCTCCCATCTCTGCACCCCTGCAGGTCACCCCAGAGCTCCCGCCTCCTTCCTCAGGAAGCCCTTCCCCTCTTCCTGCCATTTAACATTTCCTTGGCCCAGAGCTTCTGGAAGGCTGGGTGAAGGTAACATCCAGCCTTCCTGCCTGGTCCCTCAAGACATCAGGGAAGGATTTCCCTGGTGGTCCAGTGGTTAAGAATTTGCCTTTCAATGCAGGGGACATGGGTTCAATCCCTGGGCAGAGAACTAAGATCCCGGATGCCTCAGGGCAGCTAAGTCTAAGAACTTCAATGAAGACCCAGTACAACAACAACAGCAACAACAAAAAAGATAGGGAAAACACTAGACTCTCAGGCTGTCTCAGCTAGTCACTCTGTAGTTGGGTACTTAGTGATGGTCAAGCCCACACCCTCATTGTGGGTCAGAGTGCAGGGTGAGTATGTGCTGATGTGCATAAATTGGTGTGAATCATATGGATGTGTCTCTGAGGCAACATGGACAGACCTGGGCTAAAATCCCTACTCAGCCTCCACTCAGCCCCCTGCCTAGCTGATTGGAATCAGCCAGGAATCTGCATGGTTCTTAGGGGCAGTCCCAGACCCTTGCCTGGCTTGCTGAGTCATCTCCTTCTCCTCCTACCTCACTCCTTCCACTCCAGCCACATGTCCTTTTCTCTACTCCTTGAACAAACCAACTTTTTCCTGCCCCAGGGCCTTGGCCTTGGCTGTTCCATCTGTCTGGAACTTCTCCAGGTTCCTCCTCCTCCTCCAGGTCACAGGTCAAATGTCATTTCCTCAGAGAGGCCCTCCTTGACCACTTTGGAAGCACCGTGTCCCACCTCCGTCCCTGAGGTCTATTCTAAGCCATGAATGCTCAGTTGCTCAGTCATGTCCGGCTCTGCGACCCCATGGAATGTAGTTCACCAGGCTCCTCTGTCCATGGGATTTCTCAAGCAAGAATACTGGAGTGGGTTGCCATTTCCTTCTCCAGGGTATCTTCCTGACCCAGGGATCAGACCCGTATCTGCTGCATCTCTTGCATTGGCAGGCAGATTCTTTACCACTGAGCCACCTGGGAAGCCTGTTCTAAGCCATAATTCCATCTTATTTTATTCACAGTACTTGTCAATGTTTGAAATGATCTCTGTGAATTAAATTGCTTTTGTCTGTCCCTCCTGCCCCCACTGGAAGGAAAGAACCCTGGGGGCAGGGGCACTGCCTCTCCGCATCTAGAACACAGCCGGGCACTTTCTAGGTGTTCAATTAACAACTGTTGAATGAATGAATGCAAAGTGCTCAGCACATGCCTGACATGTAATAAAAGCTCAAAGTTCTATGATTATATATAAAAAATAAGCCACTTTGCTCAGTGGTGCTTACAGGGAGCCCCGCATGATGCCATGTCTGGGGAGAAACAGATACGAGACCCAACAGATGCTGTTGAGGAATAGACGATATAGCTGGGAAGACAAGGATTGAGGAAAAATAATTATTATGTATCGAGATCACAATGCTTTGAGTTATTCGAACAACAAGATTGCAAGTGGTTATTATCAACCCAGGTTTTAGATTAGCAGCTGAAGAACATGCCTAAGGTTATTTGCCTGGTCAGTGTATCTCCAAAGCGCTTAGCCCAGTGCCTGTGCCCAGAGTGGGGACTCGGTGGCCAAAGTGTCACTTGCACACCTATTTGGACCTCCCTAGAACGTTTCCAAAGCTTGGGATATGGGGCACATGCCTGGGCACACCCCTTGCACATAGGACTAGGAAGGTGACTTTGGGTTGTGTGTGTTCCTCACAACTCCAGGGTTCCTGGTGGAGAGTTGGGCATTGAGGGCACCAGGAGCCTCTCTGCTGGGAGGTCCTTAGCCCTGGGGTCCAGCATGTGGGCTGATAGGAAGGAGCAGCTTCAATGTAGGGCAGGACAGGGGCAGGTGAGGGCTGGAAGAGGAAGGAGGAGGCTGCACTGGTGTTCACAGGCATTGGGAGATACCAGGCTGCGAGCGCACGCACGCATGCGCACACACACATACACACACTGTAGCATGCTGAGGATTGCTCACACTGGCTGAGCCACTCTGGGTCAAAGGTCCTCCCAGACCTCCAGCCTGACTGGTCTCCCTGGAGCTGTCAGCTTTGCAAAGCAGGACTGTGTCCATCCTGTTCACCAAGCATCCCCAGGCCCAGCCCCAGGCCAGCCCAGGGGAAACACTAAAGGCTTATGGACAGGATGAATTCACTCCCTTCCTCTTTCCATCATTAACTTATTATCCTTATCTTCACTCACCATTCACTCAGGGCCTCCAGGATGGGGCTGTGTTGCTCTCTCCCTCACTCACTCTCTCCCTCCCTCACATAGCCTGCATCCTTGAAGTGCCCTTTCGATTCCAGGTCTTGGCAGCTCTTCTCCTGCCAAACCCAGTCCTGGACACTCCCCGGATGCACACCCAGTGGACAGCCTGGTTTCCTCCCTCCTTGTCCCTGCCCTGATCATATGTCTTGGGCCAGATACTTATGCAACCTTCTGAGTTCTTCCATCAGCAGGCTCCTGGTGGCCTGATGCCCAGGGCCTGGCTTTGAATCATGTGCTCTGGGGCTTGGTGAGGCTGAGACAGGAAATTCACAGCCCTCAGTTGATGCCAACCCAGGCTGAGACTTGGAACGGAACCAGAATCAATGGTCCCATGAACACACACACCCATGGAGCACACCTGTGAACGGACATGTGAGGATGTGGCCGGAAACAACCCATGATGTGTTCAAGGTTATAGAGAATGTCAGTGTGGGAATCATGAACACAGTCATGCCGAGTGTTCATTCATGAACACAACAGTACAACGGAAGAGAGAGACTCCACTTCCTAATATCACAGGACCAGAGTTTCAATATCATCTATTTAGTAGCTGTTTGATCCTGCGCAGGACATTTCACTCCTCTGAGCCTTATATTTACTTACTTATGCACTGTAGATGCTCAGTACATGTGGCATTAAAAAAAAAAGTAAAGTAAGTGCAAATACAGTATGTCTACAGAATGCCATCACAATAACTTACACCCCTGTTGGAGTACACGTTAATGTATATTGGTGTGCACCCATTCATGTAACATGTTTATTTGAAGGCTTGTGTATGGTTCCATCAATATGCATATGCATATATGTGTCTGTGAAGTCATTTTTTCTAGCAGTGCACACCATCCCTGGGGTGGTTTCCCAGAGGATTTTCTCAGCAGTCTGTCATAGCAGGAATTGGTGTTTATTTGGGTAGACACCAAATAAATGTTTGCCCTTGTCTGTGTGGACCTGTGAGGGATTCTGAGTACAAACCTATCCCTTATCAGGCCCATTAGCTGGTAGAATCTGTGCTAATTGGGTTATTTCTACAGTTATGGATGCCAGTGTTATGGAGCATTCTAGAGCTGAACTGTTTGGGTTCAGATCTCATCTGTGTGAATTTGGGCAGGATGCTTCAACTCTCTGAGCCAACTTTTCTTTACTGGGAGTTGGAAATAATGACAACCACCTTATGGATGTCTGAGGACCAGAAGAGTTAGATAATGAGAAGTGGTGAGTACAGAGCCTGCTGCAGACAAGTGCAGGGTTTGCTTCTCTCTGAATCTCCCCAAGTCTGTCCTCTGTAATGCCACGTCACCCTGTCCTTCAGTGACAGCACTGGTTCTGTGGTCTATCTACAGGGTTGTCTAGAGGCCCTGGAGGGCAGGACCTTGTCTGAGTTAGCTCCAATTAAGAACCTGCGCATTGCCAGCTAATTCTGAACCACACATATCTCTTCTTCCTCAACAATAACTGGCATTTATTTAATATTAGGCACTTCTGGGTATCAGGCATGGCTGAAAACTCCCTAAGTCTTCAAACAATCTCAAGGGATTGGTATCCTTGTTGTCCCTATTTTAGACACAAGGAAACTGAGAGGTTAAGAAATGCCTAGGCTCACACAGAGACTTGAACTCCAGTAGACTGCCTGCCTCACTTGCAGCTTGCTCTCATTTTGGAGGAAGAGTTTGGGGCATGAATATTGCTGAATTCCTGGCTCCTGGACTCCCCAGTAGGCTCTCACCCCACCTCTGCTAATACCTCCCCACTCATGTGAATATCCCTTTGTTTTTCTCTCACACCCTAGGGCATCTCAGCTCCCTGCCCTGGCACAGCACCCCCAGAGGCAGACGGTATCCCCAGGTCACCCCTTCTTTGATCCAGTGGAGGAGCTCCCTTAGATCTGGACTTGAGAAATAAACACAACCATCCCCACCACCACCCCAGCAAGAATAAGGGAGGAGAGCCGCAGGAGGAAGGGACAGCCACTGGGTGTTCAGCCTTTGGGATGAAAGGGGGTGGACCCTGCCCATCAGCCTCCCTTCCTCTCCCAGGTCTTCCCATCTCAGGGATAAGAGGGCATGTAGGCTGGTGGAAAGAGATTGGAATACTAGACCACCTGACCTACCTCTTGAGAAATCTGTATGCAAGTCAGGAAGTAACAGTTAGAACTGGACATGGAGCAGCAGACTGGTTCCAAATAGGAAAAGGAGTACCTCAAGGCTGTATATTGTCACCCTGCTTATTTAACTTACATGCAGAGTACATCATGAGAAACGCTGAGCTGGATGAAGCACAAGCTGAAATCAAGATTGCCAGGAGAAATACCAATAACCTCAAATATGCAGATGACTCCACCCTTATGGCAGAAAGCAAAAAGAACTAAAGAGCCTCTTGATGAAAGAGAAAGAGGAGAGTGAGTAAATTGGCTTAAAACTCAACATTCAGAAAACTAAGATCATGGCATCCGGCCCCATCACTTCATGGAAACTAGATGGGGAAACAGTGGAAACAGAGGCAGACTTTATTTTTTTGGACTCCGAAATCACTGCAGATGGTGACTGCAGCCATGAAATTAAAAGACACTTACTCCTTGGAAGAAAAGTTATGACCAACCTAGACAGCATATTAAAAAGCAGAGACATTACTTTGCCAACAAAGGTCCATCTAGTCAAGGCTATGGTTTTTCCAATAGTCATGTATGGATGTGAGAGTTGGACTATAAAGAAAGCTGAGTGCCAAAGAATTGATACATTTGAACTGTGGTGTTGGAGAAGACTCTTGAGAGTCCCTTGGACTGCAAGGAGATCCAACCAGTCTATCCTAAAGGAAATAAGTCCTGAATATTCATTGGAAGGACTGATGGTGAAGCTGAAACTCCAATACTTTGGCCATCTGATGTGAAGAACTGACTCATTTGAAAAGACCCTGATGCTGGGATGAGGATGAGATGGTTGGATGGCATCACTGACTCAATGGTCATGAGTTTGAGAAGACTCCGGGCGTTGGTGATGGACAGGGAGGCCTGGTGTGCTGCAGTCCATGGGATCGCAAAGAGTCAGACACACTGAGCGACTGAACTGAGCTGAACTCAGGCTGGTGGAAACAGCTTCCCTCAGGTTCAAGGAAGCTGTCAAACTGCTGAGTCGCCATCACCTTTCAGCAACACTAGAGGGCACCATTGAGGCAGCTGTGAGCAATGAGTCTATTTAGTGACCCCCTTGGGCCCCTTGGGTTTCCAGGACCCACTGAGGCCCAAAGCCCTGTGTATTCTGGTGTTGCTCGGTGACACACCCCACAAATGTCCATCAGGTCAAGGTTGTTGATAGTGTTCAAGTCTTCCATATCCTTACTGATTGTCTACTTGTTCATTTATTGAGACTGAGAATAGAAATCTATGTCATGGCTTCAAAACTCTCTCCAGGAGGTCAGTTGGGGTGACTGTATGTCTCCTGTCATGCACTGGTTTTCTGGCAGATTCCTTGGTTCTTCCAAGGGGAAGGGTGAACCTGATTCCTATTACTCCATCTTAACCAGAACAATTATATCATTTTTTAAAGTTTTTTTTTTTTTTAATAATTTTAGATTTACAGAAGACTTGAAAAGACAGTATGGGGAGTTTCTTTATACCCTTCAGCTGTGTCTCCTTGCTCTCCTGCAATCATTGACAGTTTCTTGGCCTTTCCTTGTTTTTGTGACCTTGACAGTTTTGAAGAGTGCTTGTCACATGTTTTGTAGAATGTCCTTCAATTTGGGTTTTCCCATAATTAGGCTAAACTTCTGGATTTGGAGAAGAACACAAGACAGGTGGAGTGTGCTTCTCATCACATCATTTCAGGAGTCCATATGTCACAGGAAAGAACAAAATTGACTACATGTTTGATATGTTTCTTTTACTTTAACCTGTGTTGTTTTTGTTCACTTAAATATACTGTTTATACATAATGGCCTTCTTTGGGGAACCCTAACCCTCTGCCTAAAGGTTAAGCCAAAGTGCCTTTGTTCAGGAAAGCATTCTGACCCTGTCCACCTCTAAATGGCTACCAGAAAGAAGAAATTAACACATCCCCTCCCCAAGACTGGCCATTCCAGGAGATACTTGCAAGACTTATGGACTTCCTCATCTCCTCCTCCTCTCTGCTCTAGAAAAGAAATTGGCATCCAGACTCTGATAAGAGGGTTATTTTGAGAAATTAGACTGCCATCTTCTCCATTTGTCAGCTTTCCTGTAAAGTCGTTATTCCCCACCTCAGCACCGTCCCCTGACTTACTGACCTGCCGGGCAGCAAGCAGAGTGAGCTTGGACTTGATAATATATAAAACCAACTAAACTAGTTTTGGAGACACGAACGTTGATCATTTGCTTAAGGTAGTGCCTGGCAGGTGTCTCCACTGTGAGGTCACCATTTTTCTCTTTCCACATTCAGAAAGCAAGTTGCCAAGTCTGGCTCACACTCTAGTGGGAGGGGAACTAAGCTTCACTGCCGGCGGGGGGCTGGGGGGTAGGGTGGAGGTAGGGGGTGAGGAACATCAAAGGACCTATGGACGCCTGTTAACTACCACTACCACCCCACCTACAGAAGTTAATAGATATTTGGAAGGGAGATACTTTGAGACTATGCAAATCTACTGTTGAGCTTTCAAGTTTCACCCATTTATTTTAGCATTCATAAGTGGGTTTCACCTGCAGCAGTGATTCCTGCAGTGTGCTCAGGGCGATTTCCCTATTTTTCTCAGTCCTTCTGCATTTATTATTTTAAAATTCTTCTGCAAGAAAGATCTGTACCTTCTCCCTTATTAAATGTATTCCATTATACTATTTTTTAAAGGTTAAGATTAATTATTTTAAAAAATGTAATACATTCACATGGTTCAAAATTCAAAATGGGTGAAAGAGCATGTGGAACCAGGGTCCCTCCCACCCCAACCCAGCCACTCAGCCACCCAGTCCCCAGGGCCCTCCCCAGAGGCAACCAAAGTCAAGAGAGATTTCACACGTACACCAACAATGTCGATACCTATTCTTCTTTTTTTTTTTTTTGCAGCGAACATTAGCCTTCTGAGTGCTAGCACATTTCTGGAGACGTTAACTTTCATTTGCTGGCCCTCATGCGTGGTTACAGCCCCATGTTTTTGGACCTAAAAAAACAAAGGATTTTGCACGTTGGAGGGAAGTCTTTGAGGTTCTCAGATCTGCATAAACTCCTGATTTTCTAACAGTTTCCAATCTATGATACTCAGAGGCTGCTGCTGCTGCTAAGTCACTTCGGTCATGTCCAACTCTGTGTGACCCCATAGGTGGCAGCCCACCAACCCCACCAAGCTCCTCCATCCCTGGAATTCTCCAGGCAAGTATACTGGAGTGAGTTGCCAGTTCCTTCTCCAATGCATGCATGCATCCTAAGTCGTGTCAGTTGCATCCGACTCTGTGCGACCCCATGGACAGCAGCCCACCAGGCTCTTCTGTCCACAGGATTCTCTAGGCAAGAAAACTGGAGTGGGTTGCCATTTCCTTCTCCACTTATTCTTCTTTTTATGCACGTGGCTTCGAGGTGGTCATAGTGCTGTGCATCTGGCACCTTTTCACCTAACAATTTAACTTGGAGATCAGTTCAGATCAGTACGTAAAGTGCTTTCTCATTCTTTCATGTAGAGTCCCAGTATGTAAGGCTACCATGGTTTATGAACTAGTCCCTGTCAATAAACACCTGGGTTATTTCCAGATGTTCTCTGTTACAATGTTGCAATGTTCCAACATGTAGAATTGAACCTTCAGATTTACCTGTTCAAGAGGCAGGGGTCAATGTACTTTCCATTTGGATGCTGCTAAGCTGTCTCTCTTGTAGGCTGCACCAGTTTACACCCCACGTTAATTTCCTTGGGCTGCTGTACAACATACCATAAATTAAAACAAAAATTTATTGTTGCATAGTTCTGGAGGCCAGAAGTCTGAAGTCAAGGTGTCAGCAAGCCTTGTTCCCCTCTGAAGGCTCTAGGAAAGAACTTTTCCTTGCCTCTTCTAGCTTCTGGCTGTCACAAGCAAACCTAGGTGCTTCTTGGCTTGTAGACACATTACTGCACCCTCTGCTTCCATCTTCACGTGGCTGTCTTCCCTCTGTCTGTGTCATACCCAAGCTTTACTTTTCTTTTTAGGACACAAGTTATGGAATTTGGGCCCATCCTAATCCAATATGGCCTCATTTTAACTTTATTATAGCTGCAAAGACCTTATGTTCAAATAAGGTTACATTCACAGATTCCAGGTGGATAGGAACTTTTGGGAAACACTATTTCACCCAGCACACACCGCCATTAGCAAAGTATGAGAGTGAACCTCTTTCAACATTCTTCAGGGATTCCAGAGAGAGTTGGCATTATTGGGAATGAATTCTGGTTATTGGATTCTCCTTCTCCGAAATGGGATGATCTGTAGGGACAAGGCTATGGGGAGGCCTGAGACTTACTGGGGTTACAGACAAATGCTGGCTTCCCATGTGGCAGCTGGAAACAAAAGAATACATGACATAGATACTCCGGAGTGGAGCTGCCTCCGTTTTCTGGGCAATCTTGTCAGCATGAAATTCTATCCCTGGTCCTGATCAGCTCTGAGAGCAAACCCAGAAGGTCCAGGTCAGTGGTCACACATGGCAGCTCAGAGTCTGAAGCTGTCCCAGGAATCTGTCACATGCCACGCTCAGATTCTGAAACAGATGTTAAAATGGATGCCATCTCATATAAAATCTTGGATCCCCAACTTCTCTGGAACAAAAACATCTCTGAACACTGTGTTCACATTTCCACCTAGCAACGAACATCTGGACATATTTGTGAGCACTTGATATTGCGCCCCCAACTCTGAGCCTTCAAGCCAAAGGGCACCACAGTGCAGGGGCCCAAGCCACAGCCTCAGGCTGACTGCCTGCATTTGAATCCAGCTCTACCTCCACTTGTTGACCTTGGAGAAGTGGTTTAATGTCTCTGAGTCTCACAGTCCTCATCCATAAAATTAGGGTTGATCTATTCAACACATTTCTGTTGAGCATCTACTAAGTGGCAGGCACTGTTGTAGGCACTTGGGATATGTCTGTAAACAAAGCAAAGATCCTTGCCCTTGTGGCCCTCATATTATGGCAAGGGTAGACAGGTAATAAACGATGCTAGAACACATAAGCAAAATTATCTGGTATTTGAAAAGTGATAAATGTTATAGGATGGAGAAGGCAATGGCACCCCAGTCCTCTTGCTTGGAAAATCCCATGGATGGAGGAGCCTGGTAGGCTGCAGTCCACGGGGTCGCTAGGAGTCGGACCTGACTGAGTGACTTCACTTTCACTTTTCACTTTCATGCATTGGAGAAGGAAATGGCAACCCACTCCAGTGTTTTTGCCTGGAGAATCCCAGGGATGACGGAGCCTGGTGGGCTGCTGTCTATGGGGTCGCCCAGAGTCAGCCACAACTGAAGCGATTTTTAGCAGCAGCAGCAAATAAATGTTATAGGAAAGCAAACACCCAAAGTACATAGGGAACAGGGGATGGGGGCATGGCCACCTTTTAAAATAGGCTGCACAGGGAAGGCTCACTGAGAAGGTGACATTTGCATAAAAACTTGAAAGAGGTGAAGGGACTGACCAAGTGCTAAACCGAGGAAGAGCACACCAGCAAGGAAGAGCTAGGCAAAGGGCTTAGCCAGAAGCTGGGATTGATGTTGGAAAAACAACCAGGAGGCTGGTCTGGCTGGAGAGGGGACAGGATGTGGGAGCTGAGGCCGCAGGAGAAGACAGTGCAAGAAGAGTGTCAGCAAATCATGTCAGGCCTTGTAGGCCACAGGGAAGATTTTGGCTTTTACTCCAAGTGAGCGGGGAACCACGAGAGGATTCCAAGCAGAGAGGGCACCCTGCCTAAACCTATGTCATCCAGGATCTGTGTGAGTGCCCTGTGAAGATTAAACTCCGTGCGTGTGCTCACATGCACAGATGTATGGGCACACGGAAGCAGGAAGCTGGGAGACCAGGGAGAGGCAGGTGCAATAATCCAGATGAGAGTTCCCCAGTGGCTCCATCCAGGGAACTGGCCTGAGGATGATGAGGAGCACTGAGGTACTGATGCGTCTCCAAGGGTGAGTTGACGGGACTGGTTGGTGGCTGGGATTCAGGCTATAAGGAAACAGGAGTCAAGGTTATGGCTGGAGCCGCCACTCTCCTCAGGTGTGGGCAGCATAGGAGGGCAGGTCTGGAGGGGGAGGGATGGCAAGGAGAACGGTTTGGGATAGTTGAGTTGAGATTGGCCAGGTATGTGAATTCATGTGGAAATCTAAGCCTGCAGCTTGGGACTCTCCTCATAGGCGCTAGGGTAAAGAGCCCACCTGCCAATGTGGGAAATGGAAGAGACGCAGTTCCGACCTCTGGGTTGGGAAGATCCCCTGGAGTCCACCAGGTCAGAGTCGGACCCGACTGCAGTGACTCAGCACATACCTCATAGGATGTCGTGAAGGTTCAATGAACTCCTGTCTGAAAGGCCCTGAGAACAGGGCCTGGCCCCCAGTGAGTGCCAGAGGGGGCTAACAGTATTTATATTCCTGGAAAAGATCCCACTTTTAGCTCCAGCTCTGGCTCTCAGAATCCCCTCCTCCCATCCTTCTCAGAGATGGGGACAGAAATTTTTCAGGTTGGCTGAGAAATTTCCCATCTCACCTGTAAAATGATGATAATCATCCACTTTCTCCCACTCCAGTACTCTAGCCTGGAAAATCCCATGGACGGGGGAGCCTGGTGGGCTGCAGTCCATGGGGTCACTAAGAGTCGGACACGACTGAGAGACTTCACTTTCACTTTTCACTGTCATGCATTGGAGAAGGAAATGGCAATCCACTCCAGTGTTCTTGCCTGGAGAATCCCAGGGACGGGGGAGACTGGTGGGCTGTCATCTATGGGGTCGCACAGAGTCGGACACAACTGAAACGACTTAGCAGCAGCAGCAGCAGCATCCCCTTTCTCAAAAGATTATTGTGAGGAGTGAATGAGAAATAATGGACCTCAGTGCCCAGCACACAGTAGGTGTCATAAAAGTCTCCTTCCTCCCTTCCCAGGCCCTGGTGGTCAGGGAGAAGAGAAGCAAAGTCAGTATCCATGTCAGCTGTTTATTGAAAGGCAAGGGGAGGGGCGGGAGGGTGAAAGATGGGGAGAGGCAGTAGAGCCTGCCTGCTGGAGGAGGACTGAAGACTCTCCCAGGATGGCCTGCCCCCAATCCCCCTACCCTCCTGTACCCCAACTCCAGTGAGACTGAGGGGGGATGGTAAGAGTCATGATCCTTGGGCCTCTTTCTCCAGCTGTCTGGAGCTCCCCCTTGTGGTTGGGAACAGAGATGCTGCATCTGGTTGGGAAGCCTGAAGGATGTTACCAGTGCCTTCAGGAGGCACATTTGTTGCAGTGTGAGGTCAGGACCTGTGGCTCACGGTTTCTAGGTGGGTGGGCTCTAAGGGGCAAAGACATTCCAGTTCTCCTGTCTTCTCGCTCTTAGAGACCATTTAAATGCATGTCCAAAGTATCTTCTGAGCCACCTGGGGCATCAGTCAGTCTCTCTGGAAGACTGGACCCTGATGTTGGGAAAGATGGAAGGCAGAAGGAGAAGGGGACGACAGAGGATGAGATGGTTGGATGGCATCACTGACTCAATGGACATGAGTTTGAGCAAGCTCTGGGAGATGGTGAAGAACAGGGAAGCCTGGTGTGCTGCAATCCCTGGAGTGGCAGAGTTGGACACGACTGAGTGACTGAACAACAACAGCAAGTCTCTCTGGGTCAAACCTGAGTCACCCCTGGGGGGAGGTCCCCTGAAGGCCAGGAAGGTGTGGCATCCTGTTCCAGCCATACAACAAGATCTGTCCCAGGAGTCTAGAGACAGTGCGTCCAAGTTCCTACAAACCTTATTTGTAAACTGGGACTAGTTCAGGATGGGATGGACTCAGGGGCTCTGATAGCAAAATGCATAGAAAGCATACTGTAGGGGGTCAATACTTTCACACCATCCTGGTCCTAGTGAGCATCTTTGACTCATCCCCAGGCATCCTGGTGCAGCTGACAGAGGGAGGGGTCAGTGGGTAAGAAGGAGCCTACTACCCCTCCCCCATCCTTGCCTATGGTAGGTAATACTTATATCCTGGGGAGAAAAAGAAAGTCATGGAACTCTAGAATCTGGTCCACATTGTTCATAGTACAGAGGCAGGAACTGATGGTCTGAAAGGGTAAGGGACTTGCCCAAGGTCATATAGAGGAAAGAGTGTGGATAGGCTGAGGGAGATGTTTTCTGATTCTGAATGGCCTTGTAGAGGAGGAATGGGTAGGCAGTTTTGTGGGGACCCAGGGAAGGCTGGAATCTTGGATGAGTTAGGGCCCCACCCCTGGGGAGGGACACAGAGATATGAGGTGCAGACTTTCTGACTTGGGGTTGGGCCTTCTAGGGACTTCAGTGGAAGGGGCCCCACTGGAAGGGAGAAGTTAGGGATATGGTGGGAAGGTGGGCTGTGGTGGGGAGGAGGATGCCTCTAGCCCTCAGGTTCTAGACCTTCAGGCTCCTCCTCTGGCTGCATGGGCAGCTCAAAAGTCCTGCTTGGGCTGGATGGTCTGCACAGAGGATTGCCCAAAGTGGCTGGTGGGTGGTGAGAACCAAGACTGGCCACTGGTATCATGGAAGATGGGGGCCAACTGCTGCTCCAGCTCATCCCCGAAGACCTCCACATGGCTGTCGGCTTCAGTGTCCAGGGGTTCCGCCTTGGTGTCCTGGCCCAGCCAACCAGTCATGGCCCAGATCAGGCAGATGGCCAGCAGGGTCCCAGCTGCCCCGCAGAGCACGGTGCCTGCCAGGCGGCAGGTGACCAGGGCCTGGTTGTAGTCGGCCGCCCGCTGATCCAACACGAGGAACTCGCCCTCTCCGATGCCCTCTAACTTGGGGGGCACTGCGTAGCCAGTGATCAGGGCTGCCATACCCAGCAGCAGAAGCAGGGCACCAGAGGATAAGCTGATCTGGAGGGAGGCAGAAAGATTGGGAGGTGGTCAGAGTCAGCTGGGGCCCCAGGCCAAGGGATCACTTTGGGTCCCAATTGGACTTTAAGGTAACCCTTTAAGAGATGGGGTCATAGACACACCTACTAGGATCTGACAAGAGGCACAAATTGTTGTGTCCTATTTGAAATCTTGAGGACTCTGGACTAATTTCTCTTGAAGCCCCCACCTAGCAGTGGATTTCTTCTGCCAGCCTCGATTCCTCCTCCATCATCCTTTGGGTCCCATCTTATCCCTCTGTCCCATCTACCCTCTACCTCTAACCCTTTATTGGGTTAACTTCTACACATCCCTCATATTGCAGGCATCTCAAACCTCACTTCTTCAGGGGAGCCTTCTAGTATTCTCTTGGACAGGGTCAAGTGCCCTGCCCTGTACTCATGCAAACTCTGTGCCCATTTGCTCTTCAGTGCACTCACCTTGGTGTACACTTGGACATGTACTTTGGTTACTATGTATATGGTGTCTGCCTGCTATACCCGACTGAGAGCTGAGAAAGCCACAACATCAGAGACTGTCTATTTGGGCTCCCGAGGGGTCTTCTGTGCCTAGCACAGCTGTGCTCGTACAGAGCAGTAGCTGAGGGAATGTTTGAAGAATAACTGAAGGAACCATAACTAGGAGTTTCTCAACGACAGGGGCCACATCGTCTTAAACTCCATATCCCCCAAATCCTAGCACACTGCTTGGCAATAAGGAGAAGCTCAAAAACTTAAAATATATACTTACTCCTGGAAGTCTTCCCTGATCACCCCAGGCACTGAGGGCGTTTTCTGTCCTGACATCGTACGCACACCAGGCCTGAGGCTGTGCATTCACTGTGTAGGTTGGCACCTCACCTTCCCACTAGAGTGAAGCTTTTTGAAAGCAGAGAGGAGGGACCCTCTGTCTCAAACTTACTACGGTATTTATCAAAGAGCGTTGTAAAAACCTGGCTCACTGCCACCTCCGTACCTCTGCCCACACGGTGCTCCCTAACTGACCCTTCTCCATGGCTGCGAAGGACATCAACTGTTGTTTCTTCCATGTCTTCCACTCCCCTGGCAACAGACCCTCAACATATCACTGGGAAGCCACAGGAAGATCGGAATGAGGTGAACCTTTCTTCCTACCTGTCTGCACATACCATCACTCTGGCCATAGTCATTAGCTCAGGGCTCGGCAAGTGGCCCAATCAGAGCTGATGCAAAATGTGCCAGGACTTCTGCAGGTGAAAAGCATTGTTTCTTTTCAGAAGGAAATACAGGAAGAAATTCTGATTTCCTTCGGATGGTGTGGAATAAGAGACTGAGGGTCATCATGGAAGCAGCCATTTGGAGAACACGTTGGGGCCGCCTGATGCTAAAGGGTTGCAAGGGTATCACGTGGAGGCTGAAGGAACCTTGAGTCTTCAGTGTGATGGTCTGAACTGCTAGATCGAACTTTGCCTAAAGATACCCAACCTCTGGTCTCTCCTATAAAATAAGCAATATTTTCCTTTATTGTTGAAACTCATTTCAGTTGGATTTCCTGTTGCCTGAACATGCAAGACCCTAATTTGCTACACAGTCCCTTTCCTTTCCATCCACTGGTCCCACCTCCTCCCTGAAACCACAGGAAATCACGAGTTGCTCCTCTTCACCTTACCTTCCAGCACAGTGTGGGCCAAGACTGGTGAGGGCACAGTACGGGAGGCCCCTCAGGGTCATCGCTGAGGGCGGTACCTGCACAGTCCTCGTAGAAGAGGTGTAGATATGAGCGGACCCCATACCATTTGCCATCTTCCACGTTAGGGCCTCGGCTGCAGCCGCAGGGACGGTCCCAGCTCGGCATCCTGGGTCCCTGTGGGGTGGGCCAGGGTGCAGTGAACAGAGGGGGGGGTCAGCGAGGGCTGCCCATGGAGACTTTCCAAGGTCCCCTGAATTTTCGTGTTCCTTTTACCTCTCCACACATTTTAGGCACCTCACACTCTTAGCAGAGCCTGCCCTTCTGGAATTCTGGCCTGTCTTTCCCTGAGTACAGTGAGAATGAGCCAAGGCCTTGCATGTTTGGCCCATAGCCCGGCAATTTATGGGTGGTAATAAATGTGCATGTTAACTCTGGAGGCAGCCCAGGCTGGGACGGTGGGTTCTGGAGCCTGACTGGCTGGCTTGGAATCCAGGATCCACCACATCCTGGCTGTGTGACGTCCAACAACCGTTTTCACCTCTCTGAGTCTCAGTTTCCTCATCTGTAAAACAGAGCTGATCGTATACCCGCTTCATGCAGTTATTGTGTCCAGTGTCAAGAAATGATAGCTTCTGTGATTATCACGGTGATGTCTTTGTTGTTTTATCCTGAACGTCTCGAGTCCCATATCTAGAGTGAGTGCTCCTCATCTCCATTTCCTCTCCAAATGTCTTCCCCTTGATCTCCCCGCCTTTCAAGGTGCTCTGGGGGTCAGCTGTCACGGCTGCCACTTGTCCCCCAGGGTGGAGCTCCCCAGACGGCAAGGTCCTCAAAGGTCCCTCCCCAGGGCTGCCCTTCAGGAGGCAAAAATCTATAAGTCCCAAGACCTCTTGACTCCACAGAAGGTGACAATCAGAGGCCCTCAGGCTACAGGGCTGAGGTTCAAGATCAGATTTCTCTAGACACCTTTCTAAGGACCTTGCTTCTCACAAGTGGAGACACTGAGGCCTAGGGAATGGAGGGTACTTGTGCATCCACGCATCCTTAGGACTAAAAGCAAAGGGGTTGGGGGATGCTGGGAGGGACTGGGCTCCCCTCCATCCCATGATGGCTCGAAGTCCCTCTGAACAGCTTCAAACAAAATGAAGTAATGTGCTTACATTGAAAGATAAGACAAACTTCTAGCCTCCTCTCGATTCTAGATTGTGGCCCTCAAATCTTCCTGTAGAGAAACTCACCAGCACACAAACAGAAATACACATACATATACACACACACACCAGAGACGTACACAGATAGATGCACACACACACACACACACACGCACGCCAACACTAGCACGCAAACACCACAGAGACATACAGACAGCCACACGTAGACCATATAGAGACACAGCACCAAGAGACACACCACACAAACCCATACACGGTGCGGCTTTAAAACTTGTCCATAAATCGCAGCTCTTCGCAACTCTCACTCAAAACGCATGCGGGGAAAAAGGGTAAAAGACATCGCCCCGCCCTCTCTCCCGCAATTGACGGATAATGGACGAAGCTCAAGACCAAAAGCCTAAGACTGAGAAAGAAGACGACCGAAGTCGGGGGAGAGAGCCGGCGCCCCTCAGGGGCGGGGGCGGGGGAGGGGGCGGGCAGAGGCGGGACTGTACAAAGAGAGTGGCCGGAGGTGAGAAGACAACCGCTGATGGATGATCCTAGGGGAGGGGGCAGGGAGGGGCGCGGGGTTCGTACGCCTGGGTTAGCTCCTCCCTTGCATCTATCTCACTGTCCCTTTCCTCCAAACATACACGATCACCCGATCCCACTGGCGTCGGAGCAGGAAGGTGACCTTGACGCTGTCCCCGCGCTCGTCGACCTGGCCCCTCCCTCTTCTTTTAGGGTTGCCAGGAGGCGGACAGGCGGTCTGGGGAAGGGTGGGAGAGGATGCTGAGGACCCCGGACCTAGGTTGCCATAGGAACCGCCGGGGAGAAGTCTTTAGGCAGGAAACGGGAGGAGCTCCGGGAAGAGGAGGGGGCTCCTGGGTTCGGGGGATGGAGGCTGAGGCCAAGAAGTGAGCGATGACAGGCGCAAGGGCCAGAAGATGGATGGAGTCTCTCGCCTCTATGGGGTCTCAGTTCTCCTTCCCAGACCCCCAGAGCCTCTCACTCCAGCATCCAGTGTCGCTCTGGCCAGAAGGTGCCGGGGAAGAGTGGGGGGGTCCGAGGCCCAGGAAAGCAGGCCAACTCCCCCCGCCCCCTAGCGTACACTGTTTCAGACCCGACCACAGGTTCCCTGGTAGAGATTAAGCACATCCTTTTCCCTAGAGGGAAACTGAGGCAGAGAGGGGTGGGGATGAATTTTCCGCAGAAAGGTGGGTTGGGTCTTGTCCTGGAGGCCTCCGCCCAGCCTATCAACCCTGAAGGGTCTCGGAGCGTGGAGGCTGGTGCGGGGGCGGCTGGGGGGCTAGTGAGACCTCTGACCCCTGCTCCTTCCCTGGGACCCCACCTCCCAAAGCCCAAGGTACACCAGGGCTGGGGCACCGCCGTTCTGCCCTAGGAGGGACACGGCCAAACTGGGGGTGCGGCAGGGATTGGGGGCTCTCCGGGTCCTGGGAAGAGGCGGGACGGGGGTCGCGCCGTGAGTGGAACGGGGCTGAGCTCACCTCTTGGTCTGCTGTCTCTGCCGGGCGCGAGCACAAGCAGAGCAGAAGCGGGTTGTGTTGGCGCCTGCGCCGCAGTTGGGGGGCGGGGGTGACACGGAGGTGGCGGGGGCGCCAGCCCGCCCCGAGGGCTGGCTCTGCAGATTTTGGACACCTGCAGGACTGTGAGCCCTCTCCCCTTCCAAGAAGTTCCTTCTGTCTCTGAGACCCCAGACCCCTCGCGGGGACCCCACCATCTCCCTGAACCGACTCCCTCGTGCAGTCCCTCAAACTCCTCCCCTGACTGTTCCATGGTCTCTCAGCCCTCTGACTGAAGACCCTTGACTTTGCTGAACCTTCATTTCCTCACTTGGAGAAAAGGAAATCAAACCTGAATATTCGTTGGAAGGACTAATTCTGAAGGCCACCTGATGCAAAGAGCTGACTCATTAGAAAAGACCCTGATGCTGGAAAGATTGAAGGCAGGAGGAGAAGGGGAGGAGAAAGAATGAGGTGGTTGGATGGCATCACCAGCTCAGTGGGCATGAGTTTGAGCAAACTCCAGGATATAGTGAATGACAGGGAAGCCTAGAGTGCTGCAGTCCATGGGTCGCAAAGAGTTGGACACCACTGAGCAACTGAACACCAACATTTCCTCACTGCATCCTCCGTTCCCTCTGGGGCTCCATCTCCCTCAGGGACCCCTCACTCATTCATCTCCTGGCCACACCCCCATCCTCTTCACAGACCCCCTGCTCTCTCTCCGAGACCCCACCCATGGTTGAGCCCCACCTTTCTCCCCTGGGTGAGACCAAGAAGTCCCCTCCTGCTTGCCTCAGAAGCCGCTTGTTTGACTAATGTCCTCACACTCTCACTGAGTCCCCTATTTTCTGTCCATTCTCTCCCTCTGTGAGTCCCTACCCCTTGCTGAGGATGGGCACCACTTAGCTTGAGAAGGGAGCTGGTGTGGGAGAGGAGGTGTTGGGGGAGACAAGTCCTTTCTCTTCTGGAAGGATCCTCCCTTGCTCTCTCTCCCAGCATACCCCTAGCTCCATCCTGGGCAGTGTATGTCTTCCGGCCCATATACCTGGAGAGCCAGCCCTTGCCAGGCAGCCTCATTCCCATCATGTGTCCACCCACAGCCTTGGCTTTGTCCCACATTTACTGTATGGTCTTGGCAAAGTCACCACACCTCTCCAAGCTTCTTCAAGCACCATTGCACACATGTGCTTTCATGCCCTGAGTGTCCAGTCTGTCTTTCCTTGGGTTGGAAGCGGAGTACACAGAGATGCATGAACTCTGCAAAGTGAAGACACTTCCTCTTCACTCACTATTGTATTCCTGAGGCTCACATGGCACTTGGCATTGAACCGGGAGCTCAGTAAACACGTATTGAACACAGACTAATAGTAGCAAATATATGATGCTCCAGGCATGCAAAGGGCTTCTCTAAGTGCTTTGTATGCACTACTTACATACTTTTAATTGCATGCGTGTGTGAGAGAGAGAGAGAGAGAGAAAGAGGAATTCCTGGAAGTCAAGACTGAAGGCCTCCCCTGTGACAGGAGATGAAGCTGGGGAGACAAGCAGACCTGAGATCCTTCAAGGCCTCACAAGTCAAGGTAAGGAATTTGGCCTTCAACCCAAAAGTAGTAGGGAGCCATGGAAAGGTTGTAAAGAGAGGAGGGATGTGCTCTGATCTGCACTCTGAAAAGACCTGTCTGGTTGCTGATTCCTTGGAAGAACAGGATAGAAAGCTCAAGCATGGGAACAAAGGAGGCTCCATATTAGAGATGATGTCTCCTTGCACAAAAATGAATGGGTTCAGAGATGTTAGGGGGTAAAATGAAGTGCCGGAATAGCAAAAGATTGGAAACAGGACTGCCCTGGTGGTACAGTGGATAGGAATCCACCTGCCAATGAAGGGGACATGGGTTCACTCTCTGGTCCAAAAAAGATGCCACATGCCACGGAGCAACCAAGCCTGTGCACCAGAACTACTGAGCCTGTGCTCTAGAGCCTGTGAGCTGCAACTGCTGAACCCACGTGCTGCAACTACTGGAGCCCGGGTGCCTAGAGCCTGTTCTCTGCCACCAAAGAAGCCACTGCAATGAGAAGTTTGTGCACCGCAACCAAGAGTAGCCTCCACTCACCACAACTAGAGAATGCCCCGGTGCAGCAACGAAGACCCAGCACAACCAGAAATAACTAACTAAATAAATAAACTTAAAACAAAAAGATTGGAAATAACCTGCAGCAGTTTTAAAACATGGCTACAAATTCCTTAGTGCTTCTCCTACAATGAGGTGGGATATAGATACCCTCTCTTTGTATCTCGGGTGAGTCAATGACTGCTTCAACCACTAGAGTACGGTGGAAGTGATGCTCTGAATTCCGTGGCCAGGATATGAAAGGACAGGCACTTCCCCTGGAACTCTAGCTTTTGGAGACCTGAGGTGCCATGCAAGAAGTCTGCTGCCCTGAGGCTACCATGCTGTGAGAAAGCCAGAATCAGATGGAGAGCCCGCAGTAACCACCATCCCACCTGAGCTTGGCGCATGAGTCATCCCATTCAAGCATCAGACAAGTGAGCAAAGAAGCAGCCAGATGATTCCTGTCCACAGTGATTTGAATCAGCTTCAGCTCCGATGATATGAGAGGATGGATGGGGTAGGGGAGTCAATGGGAACGGCTGAGGTCACATGTATAGGTAAGTGGTTTGGCATTGAGCCAGCAGAATAGGCAGGATTCAGCGTCCTCTGAGACGCGGGGAAGGAGAGAATGAAGGCCATTGAGAAGAGATGCGTGGTGTTTGTGAGTTGAACTCTGGAATCAGACAGAGCCAGTCTTGAATCTTACTACTATTTTTATTGTTTGTGGGTGAGGAGAGAAGGAAGTTGAGTGACAAGAAATGTGATACATTGAATGTTCTTTAGGAAAACAAGAGGTGTTATTGATTAAGAAACTGAGGGCTTTATAGCTCCAGGGTAGAGCATCTGACTGAAGAGAGAGGAAGGTTTTAGTACCTTCCCTTTGAAACACCATTTCAAAGGGTGGTAAAGCAGACACAAAGGCCACATATTTTATGATTCCATCTATATGAAATACCCAGGCTCAGAAAATCCATAGAGACAGAGAGCAGATTAGTGGTTCCTAGGGGCTGGCATAAGGGAGGAATGGGAAGTGACTTCTTGGCGGGTTTCCTTTTGGGGTGATGAAGATATTCCAGAACTAGATAGTGGTGATGATTGTACAGCATTATTAATATACCAAATGTTGCTAAAAATACATTTCATATTGTATGTATTTTACCATTTTTTTAAAGGGTGGTGAAGATTTGGACACTCAGTGATGATAATGATGGTGATGGATACTACGTATTGAGCGTTTACTATGTGCTAGGAAATTTTACTTCTCAATAACCTTATGAGATAGGAGCTATGATAATTCCCATTTTATAGATGGTAAACCCTGGGTGTGGGAAGGTAAGTCACTTGCCCAAGGTCTGCCACAATGTGGCAGAATCTGAATTTGCTCTGATGGTTTTATGGCCGTGATCTGTGGAGACAGCAGTCTGCATCGCTGTGACTTTCTTTGGCAATGTCAGAACTGGGAGAGAAGAAGGCTGCTGGTACCCCCAGCTCCTGGCTTAGGGTTACCTTGAATGGGTGAGGCAGAGGAGAGGGTGATGGGGGGTGGCAGAGAGAAAGGGAAAGAGCAGATTCCGTGATGGACCTCATGTCAGATCCTGGCTTCTTGAAGAAGGCAGCCTAGGAGGGGAGCAGATGGACCTGGAGAAGATGCAAGGATTCCAGGCTGAAGAGCTCAGTGCAGTCCAACAATATGTGGATGGGAAGGAAGGGAGTCCAAGGTCAGAATGTGGGACCCTGTAGTCAAAGATTTTAGATGTGAAAACTTGTAAGAGATGAGAAGGTGGTGGTCAGCACCATCCAGTAAAGTTTTCTGCAAAGACAGAAATGTTCAATATCTGTGCCACCTATACCAGAGCTAACTGGCCATATTTGGCTATTAAGTATTTGAAATGTGGCTAGTGCAACTAAGGAAGTGACTTCCAAATTTTATATAATTTTAGTTGCTCTAAAACTTAATTTGTTTTTGTTTTGGGGCCACTCTGTGAAGCTTGTGGGATCTTGGTTCCCTGACCACAGAAGTACAGAGTCCTAACCACTGGACCGCCAGGGAATTTCCTTTAAATTTAATTTTAAACAGCCACATGTGGCTAGTGGCCACCATATTGGACAACCAAGTGTCAGTGGTATAAATCTTGCTGCCAGGGCCCTACTTTGGGCACAACTACTGTTATCTCAGAGCCCCATCACCCATTCCCATCCACCCAGTGCTTTTGCTCTGCCCCTAGTGGCCTCTTCTCTGCATTGCAGCCACGATGATCCTTTAAACTGTGAGTCAGATTCTCTCATTCCCCTGCACAAAACCCTCCAGAGCATCTCATCTTACTCAAGGTAAAAGGAAAAGACTGATGGATTAAAGATGACCACAGACTCTTTGTCACTTTGTTCCTCCTCATCTGAGCTGGCCCAGCCTCCACTTTAACCAATAGAACGGGATGAAAGTAATGCTCTGGACCTGGCTTTCAAGAGGAATAGCTTCCTTTTCAACCCCCTGGTGGAACACTCACTTGTGAAATTCTCCCTCTTGGATCCCAGTCCCATGCAGAAGAAACCCAAGCCATATGAAGAAGCCACCTGTAGATGTTGCATTTGATAGCCCAGCCAAACTTCCAGCTTACAGCTAGCACCAACTACTGTATTAGACAACATCATGTGTGTGAGTCATCTTGGATGTTCCAGCCTGCTTGAGCCCCTGGATGACATCACATGAGCAGAAGAACCATCCTACTGAATCCCATAAACCCACAAAATCTTGAAAGATAACAAAACAATGTTGTTTTCAGGTAGAAACTGTGCAACAGTTTGCTATGCAGTGGTAGATACTGCAAACCCGTCTTCACTGTGGCCTCTAATTGCCCCCCCAACCTTTTTGGGGCTCCAAAATCACTGCAGATGGTGACTGCAGCCATGAAATCAAAAGACACTTGCTCCTTGGAAGAAAAGCTATGACCAACCTAGACAGAATATTTAAAAAGCAGAGACATTACTTTACCAACAAAGGTCCATCTAGTCAAGGCTATGGTTTTCCAGTGGTCATGTATGGATGTGAGAGTTGGACTATAAAGAAAGCTGAGTGCTGAAGAATTGATGCTTTTGAACTGTGGTGCTGGAGAAGACTCTTGAGAGTCCCTTGGACTGCGAGGAGATCCAACCAGTCCATCCTAAAGAAGATCAGTCTTGAATATTCATTGGAAGGAGGAACTCCAATACTTTGGCCACCTGATGTGAAGAACTGAGATAGTGGAAAAGACTCTGATGCTGGGAAAGATTGAAGGCGGGAGGAGAAGGTGACAACAGAGGATGAGATGTTTGGATGGCATCACCGAGTCAATGGACATGAGTTTAAGTAAATTCAGGGAGTTGGTGATGGACAGGGAGGCCTGGCATGCTACAGTTCAAGGGGTTGCAAATGGCTGGACACAGCTGAGCAGCTGAACTGAACTGAACCCAAACCTTACTTCCATCTTTGATCTCATCTCTTCCATCCCCTCACTCACTGGGCTCCAGCCACATTGCTCTTCCTTGAATGAACCCAGCACCCTGGGCAAACTCCTACCTCAACGCTTCAGAGACTTTGCACCTCTTTGCTTCTCTGTCTTTCCTTCTTTTCTCTAGCTATCTGCATTGCTAGTTTCTGGCTTTATTCAGAACTCTGCTCATATGTAATCTTATCAAAGAGGTTTTATTGCATCACTGTGATACAGACACACACTACTCACCAAACTTCCACGTGCTTCCCCTTAGGGTTAGACAAAGCCATGGGATTTGCTCTGGCCAGTGAGCTATGAACAGACGCATGTCACTTCTGGGCCAAAGGATTTGTCTGGTTGTTATTAATATAACAAACCAACTCAAAACTTAGTAACTTAAAACAACAACGATCATTATTTTGCTCACTATTCTGCAACTGGCAGGCCTCAGTGGGAAGGTTTGAGCCTGCTCCACTTAGCATCAGCTGTGGTGGCTTGACTGGGGGCTGGGAAGAGCCGGTTCTAAGATGGCTTGCTGACATGGCTGGCAAGTAGTTGGTAAAGGCTGTCAAGTGGTAGCTCAGCTGGAGCTGAGGGCCAGGGGCCTCAGTTCTTCTCCATGCGGGACTGTCCACAGTTTCTCGAGCTTCCTCACAGCCTGGTGACTGGATCCCAAAAATTAGAATTCCAGGAAAGTAGAGGTGAAAGTTGCAAGTCCCTCAAAGCTAGAGTCTAGAAAGTGGTCCAGTGTCACTTTGACTCTGTCTGTTGGTCACCGAGGCCAGATTCAAAAGGAGACACTCAGCGGGAAAAATGTTAAATTATGCGGGGGCTGTGTGACTCCTCATAGCAAATCTTCCACTGACTCAAAAAACCTTCTTTTCATTCCAGTTTGTATCCTGATCTCCAAAGAGATTCCTTGGTTTCAGACTTTTTTTGAGGAGAAAAAGCAGAACTTGAGATTCATTTAGTTAACAGGAAACCCCGAAAACAACCAAGGGTGAGAAACTGGGTTGCTAAGAAACCTCTGAGCATGGGGGAGAGGGTTGGCATCCATTGCTAGGCAACCTGGAAGAAGTTAGACATGCAGGTTTCATAGGTTCCTGGAATGCCAGTCTGGATAGTCTCATAAAGACATCTAGTCTGACCACCTAACTGTACAGATGGGGCAACTAAGGCCACAGATGGCAAGGTGTTAGCTGAAAGTCCCTCCAATTTCTCAGGAAAAGTAAAGACAAATGGCATGGGAGGGCATTGTCACTGGATGGAGCTGGTAGCTGAAAAAGAAGTCTATAAATCAGTAAAGACATCAACCACAAACAGCCTTGAAGGCCAGGCCAAGAAATTTAGACTTTAGCCTGTAGGTGATAGGGAGCCACCACCAAGTTTTTGACAGTGGTCAGATTTGTGTGTTCAGAAGATCCTTGGGATGCACTCTGGAGACCCAGGATAAAGTCTAAATGCCTTCAGGGCCCTTGATGCTCTTGCCAGTCTATCTCCTTTCTCCCCACCATTCCCTCTAGCCACAACCAACTTCCTTCCATGTCAGCCTCTCTCTTTAAAAAAAAAAAAACGATTTATTTTTAGCCGTGCTGGGTCTTCATTGCTGTGCCAGAGCTTTCTCTAGTTGCCTCAAGCAGAGATTGCTCTCCAGTTGCCATGTGCAGGCTTCTCATTGTGGTGGCTCCTCTTGTTGCAGAACATGGGCTCTAGGGTGCTTGGGTTTCAGTAGTTGCTGCACACAGGCTCAATAGTTGTGTTGCATGGGCTTAGTTGCCCCTCAGCATGCGAGATCTTCCTGGATCTTGAACCCATATCCCCCTGCATTGGCAGGTGGATTCTTCACCACTGAACCACCAGGGAAGTCCCTATCAGCTTCTCTTGCCAAGTCTTCCCACTTGAACTTACTGGTGTCTGGAAAGCTTTTTCCTTCCCTTGCATCTGCCTCATCCTACTCTTCTGACTTTGGTGCATAATAAACAGCCCCCCCCAAAATTAAATAGTGCAAATATTAATAGCTGCAATTTCATTTTGCTCACGGGCTCTGTGGTTCAGGAATTCAGACAGTGTAAGAAAGGGTGGGGGCTTCCCAGATGACATAGTGGGTAAAGAATCCACCTGCCAAGCAGGAGACACGAGTTTGATTCCTGGGTCAAGAAGATTCCCCTGGAGAAGGAAATGGCAACCCTCTCTAGTATTCTTGGCTGGGAAATACAGTGGCCAGAGGAGCCTGGCAAGCTAAGTCCATGGGGTCACAAAAGAGTTGGGCACAACTTAGCAACTAAACAACAACAATAAGAGGAGTTGGTTTTTCTCTGTTCTATGAACCTCACCTGGGAAGACTTGAATGACTAGGGGCTGGAATCATCTGAAGTCTTCTTCATTCATGTGTCTGGAGCCTTGACCATGTCTGTATCACCTGGCACAACTGCACATGATCCCTCCATGTGTTTGGGGGCTTCTTCATCACATGACAGTCCCAGGGTTGTTGGACTTCTTATAGTAGTTCAGTGTGACCTAGCCCTGGAAACCTACAGCCTCATTCCTGCATCCTAGCAGTAACAGGCAGATCACAAAGACCAGTCCAGATTCAAGGGGAAGGAAATTCATGGGAGAGATGTCAAAGAACTTGTAACCATGTCCTAAAACCACAACAAGCCACAGAGGTCTCAGTCACAGCTTACACATCATCTCCTCAAGGAGGTAACCTAACCACACCCTGCTCCATGACTGGATTAAGGCCCTCCTCTGTGTCCCCCCAAACCCCACTGTCCATCTCCATCAATGCATATCCATCCCTGTGTTTATTGGTCTTTCTGCTCCTCTGACCTGAGGGTTCAGTGAGGATGGGTCATGTTTGTTTTTTTCACCTTTGTCCACCCAGCTGCTAGCAGAGTGTGGCAAAGCAGGATGTTAAAAAATGTTTGTTGCCTGGGTAAGCAAATGAGTGATTCAATGATCTAAGGCATGGAGCCCAATGCAGAGGCCATTCTTTCGTTATGAAGTTTATACACTAGTTGGAGAGATACATACAAAATAAAAACTGTATGTGATAAATGCCAGATAGTGATAAATGCTGTTATGAAAAATGAAGCAGAGCAAGGAGCTAGCATCAAGGGGAGGGTAATACTTTATATGAACTGTCAGGGAAGACCCCTATGAGTTAGTGACATTGGAGCTGAGACCAAAGGAAGTGAGAGAGTAAGCCATGTGGATATCTGGGAGAAGAGCGTTTCAAGCAGCGTGAACAGCATGTGCAAAGGGCCTCTGATGGGTGTTTGCTTGGCAGCTTTGAGGAACAGCAAGGAAGCCAATGTAGAGTGTGGTGAGAGAAGGGGAAAGTGGCAGGAGATGAGTCCCAGGGTAGGCCACAGGCCACATCTCACCGGGTTTCACAGGCCACGATGAGGATTTTCTTTGGCTTTTAGTCTGAATGAGATGGAATCCACTGGAGAGTTTTGAGCAGAGATGGTATCTAGTCCGATCTATAGTTGAAACAGATTTCTCTGATGGCTCTGTGAATAACAAGACTGATTAGGGCACAGCAAATTCAGTGAAATGGCTGGTACAGAATACCAGGCAAGAAATGGTGGGGGCTAGGACCAGGAGGGTGGCCATGGAAAAGGTGAGAGGTAATAGGATATAGGACACATCGTGAGGATAAACCCAATAGTCTATAAGGATAATGAAGCTGTGAAGAAAAGAACAGTCAAGGATGACCCAGAGGCTGTCATGCTTAGTTGCTCAGGTTTGTATGACTCTGTGCAACCCCATGGACTGTAGGTTGCTGGCCTATTAGTAATATAAGAAGTTGTAAAGATGTGGGTGGAGCAGCGGGCTTGGCTGGATCGTGGAAACTAGACTTCATTTTTACACATGCCAAGTTTCAGATGCCAATTAGATATCCCAGGGGAGAGGACAAAAAGGCAAGTACACATACTGACTCTAACAGTGTTGGGATGGAGATATAGGCGTGAGACTCCACAGTTCTGATAAACAAACTTCTAAGATGGCTCCCAAGATTCTCCTCTCCCCTCTGTGTGTGCCTAACACAAACTCCTCCTCCCAGCATGGGTGAGAGCAAGGAGCAAGATAGATGTCATTATTGTGATTGCTGTTCAGGCGTTCAGTCCGATTGTTCATGACCCTATGGACTGCAGAACACCAGGCTTCCTTGTCCTACGCCATCTTGGGGTGTTTGCTAAAACTCATGTCCGTTGTCGGTGATGCCATCCAACCATCTTGTCGTCCTCTGTCGTCCCCTTTTCCTCCTGCTCTCAATCTCTCCCAGCATCAGCGTCTTTTCTAATGAGTCGGCTCTTTCCATCGGGCGGCCAAAGTATTGGAGCTTCAGCTTCAGCACCAGCCCTAATCAGCATTATTTTGGTTAAGTTACATTATTGGCAAAGGTGAGGGAATTTAATAAATGTGATTAAAGTAAATATGATTAAATTAGTTGAAATTTTGTGAATCAAAAGGGCCATTTCCCTGGGTGAGCCCTTTAAAAGAAAGTCTTTCTTGAGCCAAGGGACTTGAAGCTGCAGATTCTCCTGCTGGCCTTGACAAAATAAGCTGCCACGCTGAGATGGGGCCTGTGAAGAAAGAAACTGTGAGTGGCTTTTAGGAATCCAGGGTGGTACCAGCTGACAGGCAGGAAGAAAATAGGGGCCTCAGTCTTTTAACCACAAGGAACTGAGTTCTGCCCACTGCCACGTGATTTTTGGAAGAGGACACTGAGCGCCAGAAAAGAACACAGTTCAGCCAACAGCTCAACTGCAACCTTGAGAGATTTTGAGCAGAAAACCCAGCTAAGGACTCCCGGTCCATGAAGATTATGAAATAATGAATGCATGTTGTTTTAAGCGATTAACTTTGTGGCATTTTGTTACATAGGAACAGATGGTCAATACATCAGCCTATAGGCGTTTTTAAAGCCTTGGAACCCAATGGTTCAAACGGCTTATGCCAGGAACCTGACCCAGAGATGTATCAGAGAGCATAAATGGAGGATTGGAGTGGGTGGGACACACCCTGCCAACCCCCAACCAATGCGTCCTACTCCTTTCAGCCACTAGGTGTCCCTAGAGTCCACATAAGCAGATCTGCCTGCACCTTTCACAGGTCAGAATCCATTTCCTTCAGAAATGGAAGGAACCAAAACAACAGTAAATGATCTCTCTTCTATTCCTAGTTCCCTCTCCCCCGCATCACCCTGGGAGCAGGAGGATGGGGAAGTGGGGGTAGGACTAAGGCCTCCGAAGGGGAGGCGGCTGGCCCAAAGCCCGCAGTGCTCTAGCACCATTTCTGGCTTGGGGTTTTATACACTCTCTGCCCAGCCCCCTCACAGGGCATTGGGAAGGGCAAACACAGACCGTTAGCCTCTCTCCAGCCTAGGCCAGGGCAGGGACTGCGAATGAGAACACTACCAGCAGAGGACTCTGGAGTGCCGTGTAGGCTGAGGCTGGGGTTTCTAATTGAGGCTGACTGCAAAGAGGGGGAGGTGTGCTGCCCCGGGTCAGGAGGTTGGGGCTAACAGCGTCGGTGGAAACAGTGGAAACCAGACTCCTCCGGATGGGGTGGGCATCAAAGGTGCCCAGCTCAGCTGCAGTTGCTGGGCCAGGGACCCTATTCCATTTGTCCTGTCCCTTCCACCCTCTGTTGCAGACTGGGTTTTCCAGAAGCAGACACTGAGACTGAGTTTCGGGTGCAAGATATTTATTAGGGATAAAGACCTGTGAAAAGAAGAGGGTGGAGGCAGGATTGGGTACAGGAGGTCAAACTGTGCTGCCGGTGTGGACAAGCCCAAGCCACCCTGAAGGGGCCCTAGGGTGAGCACCTAGGGGTGCAGGGCAGGTCAGATACTGTGTCTGTCCCACCTGAAGGTTGACACTTAAGTGGTAGGGATTTATACCTGCATACACTCAGACACCAGATGCGGGCTGCCCCGGGTGAATCCATTCTCTTCCTCACCTTTTCTTTCTTATAGGTTTTGGTTTATGGCCATCTTGCTTCCAATCAGAGACTATGAGGAAGCATTCACTGTAATTCCTGTACTCCCAGACCCCCTTTCTATAGATGCCCAGACCTCCCAAACCTGCTCTTGTCCTCTTTTAAAACATCTAAGTCCCAAAATACCCTCTCTAAATAAGGTCTGAACATTTGGCCTTGGTTCTTACTGGGGAAACACACTTTGTGCAACCTAAGAAATTCACTGGATCTGGTAGAGGAAGAATTAGGGGGACAGGGGTCAATGGGACAAAGTTTTGAAAAGCCTTGGTCTCAGTTCCCAAAATACACTGATCTCAAGGACTGGAATCATCGCGGCTTCTGCTGCTCCTCTTCAATCATTTAGTACATCTACACTGGTGGCCAGTTACATGCTAGGTGTGAGGACCAGCCCCACACAGCTCCAGACCCCAAGCTACCAGCCTAACACCATCTGCAGATGCCAACTGGGAGGGAGAGGCAGCACCCTAAAACAGGACTTCATCAGGAAACAGAAACCAAAATTTAGGGCCCTGTCTCTGACCCAGGCTGTTTGAAGGCCCTTTACAAGTTGCTTCTGCACCTTCGCCCTAATATCCCTTCTCTGGACAGTGGAATAATACAATTTATGGAGCACCATGTCAAATGCCTCTCACCTCAAACTTTACTCTCTGAAGCAGGTGTTCTTATCACCCCCATGTCACATAAATGGAAAGAGTCAGGGTAAAGTTTATGTGCTCATGGGCACACAGGTGCTCAGTGGTGGTCCCAGGCTTTGGGCCCAGACATTGTGGCTCAACCCTGATTTTTTTTTTAATTGGAAAGATAATTGCTTTTATAGTATTGTGTTGGTTTCTAACAAACATCAACATAAGTCAGCCATAGTCAACCCTGATTCTTAATCTTCATTAAGGTCAGGGTCAAACCAATGCCCTTGGAACCAGGTGTGCCTACACACGTGTTTCACTTGTTCCCTAAGGATTTAAAAAAAATATTTGAACCAGCTTTCATTATGAAATTGAGATGTTCACAGAAACATCCAGCTTTCCATTTTCTCGAAAAATCTAGCCCCCTGGCCACAGTGGGCTGCACTCCCACAGGGTCAAAACTGGCAGGAGGTGAGCAATTGCTCCCTTGAAGTGGGTCATGAAGCCAGTGTCCACCCAAACTCTCATTCATTCATGTCACCTGCCTGGCCTCTGCAGGGGCAAGTCTGCCCTCCTTAATGAAGACCAAGAGTCCTGAGGCAGAGGGAGCAGAGAGGCCTAGAGGGGCCGGGTGCCTCCTTGCCTGGAACCTCGGGCTCTTCCTGCATGGTGCTAAGTCACATAGACTTGAATCTGTCAAAATGTTTGGGGAGGGTTGAGGAAAGGCAAAGACATGTAGAACCACAGGGCGAGATGGGGCAAATACACTTTATTCAGTCCTGGCGTAAGTCCTGCTGTGGGTGCCAGTGCCCCAGATCAGAGGGACCCCTCCCCTCAGCTACGAGACTAGTTCTCCAAGACCACAAACAGTGACATCTCTTCACTCACATGACGTTTTCTGGGATTTTTCATTGTCTTTTTTTTTTGTTATTTTTCTTTAAAAAAAAAAAAAGAGAGAGAGAAAAAGAGAGAGAAAGAGCGCGCGCAAAAAGGCCCAGAGCCGGAGCACCAAGCTTAAAGGAGGCAGCTGGTGGCTTTGTCAGCGACGGGAACGCGTGGGGCAGAGCCCTGCAGAGACCCTGGGCAGGGGTCCCGGAGGACTCTGGGACCGTTTGTTCCTGAGATTTGTGTGTGTGAATGAGAGTATGTGCACACCCAGGAGGGTGAGCACACGCCGGTGAGATACAGGTAGTGAGGGCAAAGGGGGCATGGGGAGGCCGGAGGGGCGGAGCTTGAGCTGGGAGTTGGAGGGAGAGGGGTAACAGCATCAGGGGCAGGGTTTCCGAAGGGCACCCCAAACTGGACACAGTAGCGCTAGGCGCCAGTGGCACACCACTACTCTGAACCTCCCTTCAGTCTCACTGGCCCAGGTGATGGTCTCTCAAGCCAGCTGCTGAAAAGGGGGGGGGTCTCTTCTTGCCACTTCATCTGCTATCATGCCTCAGCCTCAACCCCCTAGTTGAGTACCGACGTGTTTGTTTCTCCCACTGAATACTGTCACTGTAGGCAAAGGGATCTGGGTGACAGGAAGGGGCGGTGGGCTCAGGACGGAGTCCAGGCTGGAAGTGTGCCCTGAGGTGATAGGGGCACTTGGGGGGGGGGGGAGGCGGAGCGGACAAAAGGACCCTGTCCCCACACAAACGACTACATGTCTTGATTCTGAGTTTTCTTTTTCTCTCCTGAAGGATTTCCAGAGAAAAACCCTGCCCCCAATTCCCAGGTGGGGGAAAGAAAGGTTGGCTTCTTGGAACCAAGACAGGCTGTTGAGGCAGTCAAGCAGTCGGTAGGGGGTAGGGGGGCGCAGGGGTGCACATGGGCTGGGCGACCCCATAAGGGGAAAGGGGCTATGCCACTTGGGAGTTCCAAGCTCCACACCAACCCTTCCGGGCTGGCTTGTCTCTTTCTCCCCCTTCCGACTGCTCCTCCCATTTAAGGCAGTGACGCCCCGTCGGGTTGAACGGAAGCCGTGGCTCCTGGATCAAACGATTTCTCAGGATCGCTCTATATCCGCCCCCCTTCTTCCCAGAGCGGCTGACCGAGGCTTGTGGTTCAGCAGGGACCAGCCCCCTCCTCCCAAGAAGCATTAAGCATGCGCGAGAAGGGGGCGGGGCCCCAGTGCTCCCGGGGGGGAAAGGAGCGTGCCCCTCCCCCTCCCCGGGAGGGAAGGGCAAGGGAGGAGGGCGCGGGGCCGCCCAGCTGCAGCGCCCCCCTAAACGAGACAGAAGGCGGGCCGGGAGCAGGCGGAGGGAGTCTAGAGCCAAGGGCAGGGGCGTGTCCTCCGGCCGAGAGGAGGGGCGTGTGCAAAATGGGGGAGGGGTACAGGTCTCTCGGAGAGGATGGGAGGTGTATCGGAGGGGGGGGCTGGCTGCTGGTGGCTCGCGGGAGGGGGCAAGATGGGGAAGGGCTCGGATGTCGGAGAAAGGGTGGGGGTTGGGCTGACTTGGGGTGTGTCTGCTGGGGAAGGGCTTGTCTGGATTTGAAGGGGGATGGGCACGTCTAGGAGGGGGGAGGCTGTGCGGGAGATGGGGTGCCAGCCTCGGCCTCCGAGGGGCCCCAATACCTGATTCCTGTATGTAAACAGCTGGTTTGGGGGCGTGCGCGCCCCGCTGACGATGGGCTCAGTAGGTGAAAACCAGGTCGGCGATGCTAGACGGGCGCCAGTCCCCTGCGATCATCTCGGTAACCTCGGGGGTACAGTAGTCCGGGAACTCGAAGTGCGACGTGCCCGAGGGGGGCGGCAGGTCCGGATCGCGGTCCAGGGCGCTGCAGTCCAGGCCCGCGGGGCCGGGGGGCCCTCTGGACAGAAAGCCCAACGGCTCCTCCCCCGACGCCACCTTCTCCTCTTCGCCTTCCTCGGCCGCCGCCGCCTCCTCCTCCTCTTCCTCCGGCTCCTCGTCCTCCGACGGAGTTGGGGAGCCGGCAGTGACAGCCGCCCCCTCGCCCGACGGCCCCTGGGCACGCTCGGCTGGTCCACGGGCGGCCCGCCCCGCCGGGACCATCCTCCACAGCTCGCGCCCGGGGGTCTCCACCAGGCGCACTTCCAGCAGCTCCTCGTCGTCTTCGTCGTCGTCGTCCTCGGGCGCCGCCGCGCCGCCCCCCAAAGGCCCTCCCGCCGCTCGGCGGCCCCCGCGGCCAGGCAGCTGCGGCCCGGACTTGAGCCTGCTACCGCCGCCGCCGCCGCCGGGGGGGCGGGGCCGCGCCTTGGCGGGCGCCCCCTTGCTCTTTTTGCGCGGCCGGTACTTGTAGTCCGGGTAGTCCGCCATGTGCTTGAGGCGCAGCCGCTCCGCCTCCCGCACGAACGGGATCTTCTCCGAGTCCTGCAGCAGCTGCCAGCGGCGGCCCAGGCGCTTGGAGATCTCGGCGTTGTGCATGTCGGGCCACTGGTCCATGATCTTCCGCCGTTCGTGCTGCGACCACACCATGAACGCGTTCATCGGTCTCTTAATGTGGCCGCTCGGGGTCTTGCACCAGCCGGGCTCACGCGCCCCCTCCTCGGCCGGCCCGGGCCCCGGGGGCGGTGGCCCGCCGTCCCGCTTGGCCCTCGCGCCCCGCTGCTGCACCATCGCGCCTGGGCCCGGGGCCGCTAGACGCCGCCGGGGGCCGTCCGCATCCTCCGCGGCTGGGGGTGGGGGAGGAGGCAGCAGCGACGGAGGGGCGGCCCCGCCCCGCAGCTCAGCCCGGCCCCCGCGAGCTGGGGAGCGAGGAGCTGGGCGCTCCGGCCCAACGGACGGCGGGGGGAGAAGGTCAGCGGCGCGGTCTCAGGCGGGCTCTGCGCGCCCCCGCCGCCTCCGGCAAGTTGTGCCCCGCAGCACGCCACACATTGTTTTGCGGGGAGCGGGGGAACGGCACCCCTCAGGCCCCGGCGGGCTCTCCTCGCAGCCTCCTGCTCGGCTGCGGCCCGCGCGCGCCGCTCCCCACCCTGCCGCCTTCTAGTGTCTTTCTCCCCGCGCGGCCCCGCCGGCGCGCGCGCCACCCCTCCCCCTCGCCGTCTGCGGGCCGCTGCGGCGCGCGCGGGGCCGCCCCGTGTAAACACCGAGGTGCCCGCTCGGGCTGCGGCCGGACCACGCCTCGCGCTCGGGCGGCGCGTCACCCGTTGCTGGGCAGAGAACCTGGTATTTGCATCTCCCAATCGCTGGCTGCCGAAGCGGGGCGGGGCTCGGGCTGCCAGGCTGGGCGGTCTGGTGGCTGGGATTGGGGGTGTCGGATGAAGTCGGTTTCTTTTCTTAGGCTGGGGACTAGCGGGAGGGTGAGGGGACGCCAAGTAGGCTTCCCATCTGGCTCCCAAAGCCGGTCCCCGCCCCGCTTTGCCTTTGAAACTTTAGCTTACTCAGTGACACCTGCCGCCAGGTAGGACCTCGGCTCCCTCCTTTTTAGGGGGCATCTTTTTGAACCGTCCCAGAACAGAAGGTGAGGAGACGTAGGCTCAGGAAAGCTCCTTAAGGGGACAACCTCATCGTGTCATTGATGTAACCCCTGCCTAGTATCCAGCCACCTAGGGGCTAATGACTTTGGGTCCGGTGAACCAAACCTCTTTCATATTTTTCTTCTTTGAGGCACCACGCAAGTCCTGAGAAAGAAGGGCACATGACGCCCACTTTCCAGGTACGAAACACCAAAGATCTGCAGACTAGTTCTCGTATCCTAGGCTCACGGTCCCAGCTCTCTTCCCTGCACAGCGCATGAAGGGGCCAGGACACCTCGCCTACCAACCGAGGGTCCTGAGTAGGGCAAACTTCCCGCTTTTCACAGTTCTTAGGCGAGATTGGAAGATACGTGGGTGCCCCATTCTCAGGTCCCACACCCACATCGCGGCCAGCCGGGTGCCAGACTGGGGCGCGATCGCCCCTCCCGAGTCTGGAAAAGCGTGCGCGGGCACGGGGGCGGAGCCCGGCCAAGGGGCGTGTACGAGGCGCACGCTCGAGGCGCGTGGCGGGGAGGGGCTGCGCGCTCCCATCTCACCACGTGTGAGCCAGCTCGGGCACTGCGGGGCGTGTGCTGCCCCTGGGGGAGGTCACCTTCACCGCGCGCACGTGGGCCCGGCGTTCGGATGGGGCGCTGAAGCGTCACTCCACGGAGTCGGGAGCTGGGAAGGGGCGGGGTGAGCGTCTCTAGGGTAGCATTTTGCTGGGGCACAGTGGCAGAGTCCAGGCTGGAAGGTGCCTGTTTCAGGCTATAGACCTCACCCACCCCTGGTCAGGCGGGGGCCGAGAGCGCAGCCGGAATGTGTAGGGTGGGGAGGAAGGGTCGGGGTGCGGCTCCGCAGATGCTGGGGGCGGGGTGATGCTCTGGGTGCCTGGGAGGGAAATTGGAGCTTCAGTGGAGGGAGGGGGCGACTCTTAAAGGCACAGGGCACTCGAAAGGAGAAGGTTCTGCTCCCAACCAAACTGTTCTTCCGGCGATTTATTGGAAGCTGAGGTCTGGCTATCCCCAAGTTTAAACCTTCACAACGGTAGCCTGGACGGTTCAATGCTCGATGGAGTCAGGATTCCTGTATTCATATTCTGGTGTCTCCTTTTGCTTGTCCTTAAAATAGAAGAAAACAGTTTCTTCCTCATAAGGTTATTTTACAGATTAAATGGGATATATAGACATTAGAATTTCAAGTACTGGTCTCCTGAATATTCCTCAAACACAGAAGGCTTGGGCCCACCTCAGGGCCTTTGTACACGCTGTCTCCTCAGCCTAGAAAATTCTTCACCCCCATCCCCACACGGCTGGTCTATCTCATTCTAGCCTCAGTTCACATGGACTCTCCAGAGACTACCTGCCCTGACCACTCTCTGCTGTTGCCCACCCATTCCCCTGTGTCCAAGGTACACAAAATTGTTGGTCTGTGACGATTTTATCATTGTACATGATTGGTTCAGGTCATGGTTGTATATACTTATTTGTATATAATATAGTAAAACCTGGTGACATCAGCAGCCCAACACAAGAACTGGAACATGGATAATAACCTACCTTCCTCTATAAACTCCTTTACCATCCCATCCCCTGCTTCCTGTCACGTGATGTAAAGTCTATCCTAAATCTTCTCTTAAAAAAAAGCTGAACAGCTTTTTTGAGATATAATTTATATACTAGACTATTTACTATTTAAAATATACAATTCAACGAGATAGTAAGTGAGCTATACATCCATCGCCACAGTCAGTTTTAGAATATTTTCATCATTCCCCAAAGAAACTCTACTCATTAACTCCTCCTCCTCTTCCTCTGCTGTAACCTTCAGCTCTAGGCAACCATAAATCTACTTTCTGTCTCAATGGATTTGCTGCCCCATTTTACATTCCTATCAGCAGTGTACAAGGGTTTCAATTTCTCCTTTCTCTTTTTAAAATGTTTTCTTAAAAATATATTATCTTGCCTTTAGCTTTAGCATAAAGGTATACTGTATGTAATGCAGGAGACCTGGGTTGGGAAGATTCCCTGAAGAAGGGAAAGGCTACCCACTCCGGCATTCTTGCCCGGAGAATTCCATGGACTGTATAGTCCATGGGGTTGCAAAGAGTCAGACATGACTGAGAAACTTCCCCATGCTGTATGTAATACTCTGGTATTTACTTTCTCATTATTACAATGGTAAGATTCATCTAAATGATTGTACCTGTGTAAGGTTCATTCCTTTTTCCACTGCAGGGATGTACTACTCTTTTTCTATCTAGTGTCCTATTCTTGAATATTTGTGTTACTGCCAGGTTTTTGGTTTTAAGAGTGTTCCTGTTAACAATCCTAAATGTGTTCTTGGTGTTCAAGTGCTGGAAGGTCTCCCAGGTATCTTATGGGAAGTGTGGTGGCTGTATCTGAGATACATGAATGCTAAGTTTTACAAGGTGATGTCAAATTTCCAAGCTGTACCAATTTACTTTTCCACCAACAAGACAGAAGAGATCCTCTTCATCTGGACATCTTGTCCAGAGTTTGGTATTGTTAGACTCTAATTTTTGCTTGCATTATTCTAACTCCTCACTCTTTCGATTTGCTTGGTACCACTCACCACATTTCAGAATGTTTTATTTGTTCAACTGTTTTTTGCCCATCTCCCCTCCACTGGACTGCCAGCTCCAAGAGAGCAGAGATTTTTGTCTTTTGTTTCCTGCTCTGTCCCTACGAGAGTGCCTGGCGCACAGTGGGTACTCAATACATATTTGTTAAATAAATCAAAGTCAGTGGTCTAACATAGGTGTGCTCAGATTCCTCTGGGAGCCAAGGGAAGGAAGTGAAATTTTGAAACCCAAACCCTAAAACTCCAGGCTTCCACTGAGATGTGGTATTTATCTGTGCACACAGACTACCCTGAATCCTTTCAAATAGGGGTCCCAGTGTCTAAACCTTGCAGGCCACAGGAGTTCAAGGTCAGGCTTACCACTGAATTGTTCAATCCAGACTGTGGCAGGTAGACGGTAAAATTCTCAGGGGTTTCCCTGGTGGCTCAATGATAAGAATCCACCTGCCAGTGCAGAAGACACTGGTTCAATTCCAGTCTGGGAAGATTCCATGTGCTGAGGAGCAACTAAGTCCCTGCACCACAGCTATTGAGCCTGTGTTCCAGAGTCCGGGAACTGCAATACTGAAGCCCCCGAGCCCTAGAGCCCATGCTCCATCAGAAGAAAAGCCACCACAGTAAGAAGCTCAAGCACCGCAACTAGAGAGTTGTCCCTGCTCGCGGCAATCAGAGAAAGGCCTGCACGCAGCATCAAAGATGCAGTGCAGCCCCACAAAAAATTATTCTTAAATCTTAAAAGATTCTCATAGAGATGCTCACCACCACTCCCCCACTAGTCCAGACCATCATCATCTCTTTTATCTGGTACCTGTCCAGCCTCCTTTCTGGTCCCTGTACTCAGCATGTCTCCTTCCATTCCATTGTCCTCCCTGAAGCTAGAAAGATGTTGTTTTTCAGTCCCAAAACAGATTGTGCGTCTTCCCTTCTTAAAACCCATCGGTGGTTTTCCCGTTACTCTCAAGATAAACACCGGACTTTCACCTAGGCCAAGCATAGTCTGACCCCTGCTCACCTATCTGACTCTCCTCTTTGAGTTTCTCAGTCTTGAGTCACTTTCAATTTGTGGAAAAGGCTCTGCTGACTCCCCACACAGGGTGCTGTGAAGTCCAGTCTCTCACCTTTCCAGCAACTCCTGCCTCTTGTCTGTCTCTTTAGAGCGCTTAACCCCATGTTCCTTTTCTTCAGTGCACCAGTGACCTGCCTAGCTCATCTGATACTTAGAACAGATAATTAAAAAAAATTTTTTAAAATAATTTATTTGACTGTGCTGGATCTTACTTGCAGTGCACAAGCTCTTTGTTGCTGTGGGTGGGCTTTCTCTAGTTATGGCAAGTGGGGACTACTTTTCAGTTTCGGTGCTCGGGTTTGGGTTTTTATTTATTTTGCCGCTTGTGGGCTCAGTAGTTGAGGTGCATGTAGTTGCCCCCAGGCAAATGAGATCTTAATTCCCTGACCAGGGATCAAACTGTTTCCCCTGTATTGCAAGGTATATCTTTTACCACTGGACCACAAGACAAGTCCCAGAACAGATAATTTTTTAGCACCCGCCTTTGTTAAATGACAGTATTTTTAATAAGTATGAAACACAATGAATAATACTACTGGTAATGGCCAGATAAGAAATGTTGATGGTGAAAATATTCCTTTATTGAACTTTGTATATGTAATCATGTCAGTAAAAGTAAATATTATAGTACAAAAAGAGAAAAAGACTATTTGATCCATACTTTCCAATTACTTTAATATATTTCTTTGCAAAGATAAAAAAATAAAAAAACATACCCACATAGCAGTCTATTGCAATAATTCCATTCCATTAATTACATTAAAATTGAAAAACAAATAAGAAAATACTTTAAAAATAAGAATCAACTTTAATGTTAAATATATGATTCAAATTTGATAAAACATTTTTCTAAATAATAATATTATATATAATACTATTTTACTAAATAATAAGATTTGCAGTTACCACACTCTGCAGTTCACTCTGTTTCACTGTTTTGAATTTTAAATACAAAAGCTTCAAGTGGTCACACAGAATGACAGAATTGAAGCAACTCAAGTTCTGGTTCTTCAGCTTCCTAATCACTGGGCCATCATTGTTTATTTTCAATCTATTGTTTAAACACAGCCATATGTTGTACCAAAGGGGCTAGAGACACAAGTACTCAGGAAGCGAGCTTGAACAATTCTGGACTGTTATGAACTTATTCTCAAAACTAACACGTTTATCTGTGTCTGGCTTGGTGTGTGTTAGGGGTTGAATGTATAGCTGGGAGTGCTGTGATATAAATCCTTGGTAGGTGATAATGTTGACTAGCGTACAAGTGATTAAAATATGCCAATTTGAAGCTTACAAATATATCATTAGGACTCAGGTTAGACCAACAACTTGATTTTTAGGGAGGAATGTCTTAATCAGTGACATGGTTTAGAATTGTGGGCACATGGTAATAATAAAATGCAGACAGACATTCAATCAGTTTTATTGTTTTCAGATTCTCTGCAGACAATACACCCTCTCATTGCCTGCCGGGTCCTACTTGGTACACCATGGTAGAGCAGGAGCTCCATGGACTCAGAGGACCCACCTGATTTCCACTTTCCCCAGCACCTAGCACATCTTGGCACAGCACAGCCTCTTCATATCCATGCAAAATGAAAGGAGGAAAGAGCCAACTCGACTGTGGGCATGGCTATCACATCACCATGCAACCCTCCCCACCCTAACTGAGTCTAGCTCTAAAACATCAGTCTTTGAACTGGCATGGTCCTCAAAGACATTTATAATAAAGACAGAAAGCAATAAGAACAAGGAAAATTCATTTTTTGATTCATCTCAATGTCGTCTCTGAAAAATTCAACAATTATGATCATATGTGAAGGTGTGTATACATTACAGGGCTCTTTTACTGACTAATGGGAAAGAACTGCACAATAAAAGAACGGTACTGCTCTTGAGCACTTAAATATAGCTACTGCAAATTGAAATGTGCTTCAGTACAAAATTCTCACCGGTTTTCAAATAGCACAAAAATGTAAACTATCTCATTAATATTTTTGAGATTATAACATTTTGGATATATTGGGTTAAATCAAATATATTAAAATTAATTTCACCTGTCTATTTATTTGTGGTTTTTCCTGGTTGCTCAGTGATAAAGAATTTGCTTGCCATCACAGTTGACACAAGTTCAATCCTTGGGTTGGGAAGATCCCTTTGGAGAAGGAAATGGCAACCCACTCCAGTATTCTTGCCTGGAAAATTCCATGGACAGAGGAGCTTGGTGGGTTACAGTTTGTGGGGTCACAAAAGCGTAGGTATGACTTACCAACTAAACAACAAAAAATTTATTTATTTTACCTTTTAAAACATGGTTTCTGGGGTCTTCCCTGGTGGTCCGGCTGTTAAGATTCCAGGCTGTCAGTGCAGAGGGTGTGGGTTCCATCCCTCAGGGAACTAAGATTCCACATGCCAATTTCTAATAGGCAGTACTAATACAGAAGGTGGAGGTTTTCCTCATTTTCACTTGGCAAAATAAAAAGCTGGGAATCTTTTGTCCATCTCCAAATTTTAAAATAAGTAGTTTTTTTTCAAGGAAGGGAGGATTCTATTTTATTTACTTCTCTGTGAAACCCCCCAAATGTTAAAGATCCTGATGGAATTATGGGTTGCCAGTCCATGAGATATAGTTTGAAATTCAGAGAAGCACAAAGCAGAGAGGAAAGGCCAGAACTGGGAGCATGTTCATATAGAGAAGAGGACAGCATCAGAGGCATTTCAGCAGCACCAACAGGACTGGTGGAATTGGGGAATAATCAGATTGGGAGAAGGAAGGGGAAGGAGACTAGATGAGGAGCTGACTTTATTTGTATATCTGGCACACCCAATTGGTACACTTCCACATCTCCTAGAATACTCCCACAACCTGACTCTGAAATTCATTAGATTTTTGCTTTGGAGGTGACCATATTTTTTTTTTTTATCATGAAAGGGGATACTATTACTAATTATGCTGGAACAACAGAAATAAACTGAGAGTGCCTGAGTAACTGGGAAATAGGTCAGTCTTCTCTTATTGGCTATATGTAGAGGACTCCCATAGATGACTCAGAAGTCAAGCATGGACATACTGGGGCTTTAAACAATCAAAGCATCCAGGATCTGAAGTCAAACTTTGTTCAATATTATGAGACTTTATGAAGTTACTTCAACTCCTGTGCCTCAGTTTTCTCATCTTCAAAATGGGAGAGCATAATAGTTTAGGACATGGGACATGGTAAACAGTCAATGAGTTGTAACATGTGCAACAACCAAAATACTCTATTGTGTGTATTCCCTTTTTTTTTTAAAAAAAAAGGTGCAAAAAGACAAAATATAGAGATAGTAAAAAGATCTAATGGTTGCCAGGGTTTTGGGGGACAGAGGGTTGAATAGGTGAAGCACAGAGAAAATTTTAGGGTGGTAAAACTCTGCTATTAATATATACTATAACGATGGATATAAGACCTTATGCATTTGTCAAAACCCATGGAACTATACAACAGAAAGAGCAAATCTTAATGCATGAAAAATTATAAAAAATAATTTAGAACATGGGGGAAATCCCCAAATGGAAAGCAGAATATGACAAAACAATCAAACTGTACCACAAACATATGAAACAACCCCACTAAAGGCAGGGGTGAGGTGGGGGTCGGGGGTGGGGGAGGATCCTGACTTAAGTAATTTTAGAAATAAGCAGAGTCTGTAAAACTAAAAGCAAAAGAAAGTGTACAGAAAGTTGATAACTTTCCCCACAGGGGTATGTGTTAACAATGCTGATACTGATATACATGTATACTAGAATTAAACAAGTAAATGGCTGGTGGATGATGGGAGCCAGGTTTCTCATTGTTGGAGTGGGAATTTACAGAGAAGAAAGGGGAGGAGGCTAGAATGATTCATGTGGTAATAGATTAAAATTGAAAATATAAATAGGACCTCATAACTAATAGCTTAATATAGATGTAGATGGTTACATACAGAAATATTCATAGATATGTGTATGTACACAGGTTGTTATATATACATTTATTTCTTTGTTTTGTTAGTTGGGAAGGCTTAAAAGAAACATCTGAGTAGCAATGAACACACTTAGGGTCGAAATCTTTGTTTCTAATACCATTCTCTAATAGGAGGAATCTGGGCTTTTGAGATACAGCTAATTTAGGACTGGGGCAGGGAATATACGAGATGAGTGTGAGGTAACATATACTACCAGAAAGTAAGGAAGTGCTCAACAACAACAAAAAAACACACAAAGATGGGACTATATCAGAGGGATTCAGGAGCCAACTAAAAAGGCTCTGAAAGGCCAAATCTGGACCAATTTGAGCGACAAAATTAAGTAGTACTGGATTATAACCTAATGTATGAAATAAACATCTGTGAGTCCACTGATGTAAATAATGACTGAATAAATAGAGGGAAAGAAACATACCTTCAGTGCAAAAAAATTTCAAATAACTGAAGTATAATAGATACTCCACATTCAAGGGGACTGAACATTCCTCCTTACTACTTAGTGTGGGCTAAACATAGTTAATTTCTTCCAAAGAGGAGAGCAAGGGAAAGGGGTAAAAGAAGAGTAACTTTAAGGTAGAGAAACCTAACAGACACTACCTCAGTCAGGGCATCAAGGTCAATATTGTGATAAGTCCTGTGGATGTCTGACAAACAGCCACAGCCAAGAAGAAGCTAAGGAGACATGATATAAATGCAATGTGGCATCCTGAATGGGATCCCAGGGTAGAAAAGGACATTAAGTACAAACTAAGAAAATTGGCATCAGCTATGAACTTTAGCTATGAAATTTAGTTAATAATAATGCATCAATGTTGATTTATTAATGGTAACAAATACACCATATTAATGTAAGTCAAAGTCGCTCAGTCATGTCCCACTCTTTGCAGCCCCATGGACTATACAGTCCATGGAATTCTCCAGGCCAGAATACTGGAGTGGCTGGCCTTTCCCTTCTCCAGAGGATCTTCCCAACCCAGGGATAGAACCTAGGTCTCCCACATTGCAGGCAGATTCTTTACCAACTGAGCTATCAGGGAAGCCCATATTAAGGTAAGATGTTGATAACAGAGGAAACTGGATGAGTGGAGGATATAGGAACTTTGTATTATCTTTTAACAATTTTTCTGTAAATCTGAAACTGTTCTCAAAAATAATGTTTGTTTTTAAAAAGATGGCATAAGGTTTTAGAAACACGTTTAGTTTATTTAGACTTTAGAGTGTTAAAGTAATTACACAGTCTGCCTTAAAAATAGAATTTCTTCGATGGATTAAAGGAAATATTCATTTATCCTACAGTTTCAGTATGTTTTGTCCAATAAAAGTCGACTATCAATTGCTTAGGTCAGTGTCTCAAAACTCAGTAACAAACCTCAGCGTCTTTCATTTGTATGCATTAGAAACACAAAGAAAGAAAGATGACTAGCTTCTTGATCATTTTAAATTAAATGCAAACACCTATAAAGAAAGAAATCCACATAGAGATATCAACCCCACTGCCTAAATTTTCATTGCCTAAAATTGTTTTAGCAGAGAACAACATATACTGTGTAATTGGAACAGTTTTGTTCTCCTTAAATAAAATAGCAGCCAAAGATTATTCAGGCTGCAACTGACAGAGGCGTTACTTCTAGTTCCTTCTAATTTGGAGAATTCCTTCTTTTGAAAAATCGAGTCTTGTTGCTACATTGAGTCTGGAGGGAGAGCAGGATCGAAGCTCACTGGTGGTGTCCCTGAGCGGAAGGCAGGACTCTAAGCCAAGAGACCTGCCCATTGGTGGGTTGCTGGGCAGATGGAGCTCGTGGCCCATTGGCTGCGTCGCTGAAGGATGGTATAAAGGACCGCCAAGGCCTGTGCAGACGGTTTCTACGGCAACCGAGGCTTGAAAGAGCCACTCATATTTCGGCGTTCGTTCCCAACTCCCCCTTTCCGGAGGGGGATGGGCGTCCTGGATTTGAGGGCTGGTGGAGGAGGCGTGGGGGCTGGGAGTTAAGGGGACAGGGCCTTCTTCCGACCAAACCAACGTGGCCAAGCAGCATTTGAACTGGGTTCGAGAAACCTAGCCTGCGTGCTCACTGGGAAAAGAAAAAAAAAATCAAACAGCCCGTTAAAGATGTAAGAGAAAAATGACGAATAATTCCATCCTCCCTTGACTTCTCATTGATAACATTCTGCATGTGAACGAACACAAAGCCTAACAGGATAGGAAAGCGATACTTAAGTAGGGAGGAAGGAAGAGGACAGACGGAGGGAGGATCCCTGATGTGGGTGTGCAACGTGGCGTGAGACAAAGCGCCCTTCCTTCGGAGAGGCAAGTCCGCAGACAGGCTTGAAGGGGTGTGAGAGCCTGGAGTTGGGGAGCTTGGAGGAGGGAGGGCTCGCCGGCACACTGGAAGGACGGAGCGGGCATCAAACAGGATTGTGACTAGGCATTTGGGAGACCTGTCTGCAGTAAGACCCCCGGGTTCCCATTCCCGCTGGCCCTGCCACCTACCAGATGTCAATGCTTCAACTCTCCAGCTCCCAGTGTCTTTGTGTCTGGAGGATGATGAACAGTACCCACTTCGTTAAGTCGGTGTCAGAACTGAGTTGAGATAATGCCTGGCAACCTCTTAATATGGTGCCTGAAACACAGTAAACTGTAGTCACCAGCAGCTATTCCTGTAATTGAAGAAGGGACTGGATTTGATTAGGTGGAGAGAATAGGAGGTTATCATTTCGTAGGTAATGAGGGAGGAGGAAAGAGCAGTGTGGAAATCTTACATAAGAAACCAGTTTCGATGTCACCTAGAAAATCTTGGGAGATGAAACAAAAAAATCATGGGAGATGATAGCCAAAGGGCAAAAAGGAAAGAAACAACAATGACAGCTACTGTTTAGTGAGGGCCTGGCACTCTGCCAAACCCTTTATATGAATTTTTATTTCAATTTCGTATCAGCCCTGATAAGGCAATTACCATTAAACCCATTTTTCTGGTAAGGAAATGGCTTGTCTGAGCTAAGAAATGACACCACCAAACAGGGATATTTGTAGTGCCCAGGACAAGTGTGCAACTGGAGGTCCATATACCATGTGTCTCTATAGTTGGAAGTAATCCATCAATTTAATGTGTTAAATTAAATGTGGTATATTCTTCTCCCTGACGGATCTATTTTCACCACCACCTGGAAGGGCCAGGTTCGAATTAGAATTCCAGGACCCTTAAAGATCAGAGCTTGGGTGTGTCTACCCAGGGAGGGCTGCCCCCTGGATCCTGTTTCTAACCCTTGTCCTGCTACCTCTGACCCCACCATCGAGGGACCCAGCATGCCTGAGTGAACACCCCAGCCCCCACATCCACCTGACTCTTACAAACAGCTACTCTGAGACCTAAGCCTCAGGTCTGTATGGGGTGCATCAGGCTGCACTGCCCTCAGCTGAGATGAACCCAGGGATGAGGCCCACGGAGGCTCTAAATGAGCATAGGGATATTTTGGAAGGGACTTCTGAGGTCTCAGAGAATGGTCTGGAAAAGGAGGGCACAGACTCTGGGTGGGCAGTTCCTCTTGTGCCCACAGTTTCCCACCCCACACCCTGAGGAGGAGCAGGGCTCAGGGCCAGAGCTACTCTTGTCAGGGGTAATGAAGTGTTTTCTTAAAGCTAGGTATTCACAGTCCACTGGGTACACAGTGTGAGAGACAAGCAGGCTAAGTTTCAATGATATGCCTTCAGAGGAATGGGGAGAATGGTCTGACCTTCAGGCTGAAGGAAACCCTTACCAAAGAAGGCAAGAGGACCAAAGGAGTGAATTGCTTTTTTTTTTTTTTAATTATTTTAAAATTGAAATGTAGTTGATTTACAGTGATTCAGATATACAGCAAAGAACTCAATTACATATATATATATATATATATATATATATATATAAAACTTTTCAGATTCTTTTCCATTGTAGGTTATTGTAAGTTACTGTTTACCACCCCTTGTTCTTCACAGTAGGTCCTTGTTGTCTGCCTTATATATAGTAGTGTGTGTTTGTTAATCTCAAAATTTGAATTTGCTTTTTAAAGATGAATGAATAAGCCCTTATTCAGTAGAGTCAGTAACAGGTGCACTAAGAGATATTTTGAATGTCATGTACATAGAACAAGGAAGATTATAGACTACTTATATAAAATAAATAATAAGGACCTATTGTATAGGGAAGTATATTCAATATCTTTTAATAACCTATAATGGAAGATAATCTGAAAAAGAATATATATATATGTAAAACTAAAGTCATTTTGCTGTACAACTGAAACTAACACAACACTGTAAATCAACTATACTTCAATTTAAAAAAAGGTAAAAAGAAAAATGATAAGGAGGTACATATCCTGATCTGTAACTGTAGCCAAGTAATCTCTAGATTATCCATGCAATAAATATTTATTGGGCTTTACTATATGCCAGGTACAGTACACAATGTTGTAACTAAAACCAAGGGCAAAAAAAAAAGTCATGTTCTTTGCCCTCTGGGAACTCAAGGCAGATGTTAATCAAATCACAGCGTAAATAAACATATTGTACCTGCAATGACCACAAAAAGGAGGGGAGAGTGTAAGAAGGTTTGGTCTAGGTTAGGGAAGGCTGTTGTTAGGAAGTAGCATTAGAGCTGAGCACCAGGGAAGGCAAAGGGTTAACCATGGGTCTAGAAGGGTGAATTCCTGGAATGGTTGTTGGGAGCCCAGCCAGGGGGGGTGGGGGAGGCCCAGAGGAGGCTGGGCAGCAGGCACGTCCTGGTGACACCCCCAACCCAGGACAAGGAGTCTTTAAAGGTCCTTAAGCTGGACCTTACTGTGATCAAGTTTCACCTGGGGGACAGTTTTCCTGGGTAGAAGGAGGCGAAGCTTGGAAGTAGAGACCAGAGAATTGGCTGCTCTAGAGTCTTAAACTTTCATATCAAAATGTCTTATTTTTAAAGTGAGAGAAATGGACTTCTGTTTTAAGGAGTCCACAGGAATTTCTTTCAAGTCTTGTGTTGCCTTTTGCATTTTGTTTTTGTTAATTTTTTTGCCAGAGATAATACATGAAATAGAAACAACCCCCCACAGCTCCTACCAGGGATATACTGTGGAAAATCCCAAATCCTAAATAGGTTCTTCTCAGAAGCTACAATAGTTATCAATTTCACTAATATCCTCTAAATTATTCTATACATAAATAAGCATGTGTATATATTTATTCCATCATTTTTTAACATGTAATTTGTGTATCAGTTATCATATTGTACACTTTAAATAACTTACAATTTTGTCAGTTATACTTCAACAAAGCTGAAAAAGTAAAATTGAAATATAAACAGAAACATACCATATTTTGCTTTGTTCACTTTAAAATGTGTCTTAGGTGGTTTTTAATAGCTGTTCCTTTTAACAACTTCATAGTGTTACACTATTTGAATGTGCCATAGCCTATCTAACTCCTATTGATAGGTAATTCATAATCAGGTTCTTTCTAGTCCTTGGTACCCCAAGTAATTGATCAGTGAACATCATGATACATAACATCTTTGTGTCCAAGTTTAGCTATAGATTCATCTTCTATAAATGACTGCTGTGTTAAAGATTATTGAATTTAAAGTTTTTATAGTGCCAAACAAACTGCTTCCAAAGATGTTGGTCCATGTTTTATTTTACAGCTCCACAAAGTTTGCATTCTCCTCCATAATGTATCTGTTTACTTTTGCAAAACATATCCTCCCCCAAATATTCTTAGTCAGGCTGACAAGCCAGCAAGTGGTACTGTATGGATCCACTGGCTTTGCCCAAGGCTGATAACGCTCTCATGGAACTCCACCTTCAACTTGGTTTGATGAGACCCCTGATCACCCTTTACTTCCTCTTGTACCACTCCATACTTCATCATACTGAACTCCCGGCAGCTCTTTGTCAGCCATACCTGGAGTTGACAGAGATTAAGGTAATGTGCACTCTGGCTGAGAACAAGGTTCCAAAGGGGCCCGGAAGCCTTTTGGAAAAGGAGTTGTATGCTAGGCTGACTCCAAGAACAAAAGGGAGTAAAAGAGTTAGAGCACTAGACTGCATTATGGAAGATTATTTGTTCCTTGGTCCATCTCTTTTTCACAACACTCTAAAATGCCTTCACCAATGACCTCTACGTTATTTAATCCAATGGGCACCCATTCAGTCAATCTAGGGGTCATGTAAGTATTTATAAAAGAATGAAGCAATCAAAAATGAGTGCACCGCCACCCACAGAGATAATATTCTTTCTTTCTTTATAAACTTTTTCACTTATATGTAAGTATACACGTGTATGTTGGGTGGCTGCAATGTAAAATGTATATCCTTCTGTAGAATGTGGGTAAAGAGTTTTGAAAACCATTGCTATAGGACACTTGTTTTTATTTCTCAAGCCCGAGATCTTGTTAGAATTTAAGACCTGTGGATATTGAACTTCATGTTCCACACCTTTTAGACATCGTCTACAGAGACCTCAAACTCAACACAGCCAAAGCAGACTGCAGACTCAAGATCTTCATGTGAAACCTGTACTTTCTCCTCTGTTCTCCATCTCAAGGAATGGCCCCACTATCTGTCCAAGTGCAGAGAACTGGAACCCTGACTTCTCCTCCAGCCCATGTCTAAGTCCTGTTGACTTAACAACTTCTAGAAATCTCTTTATCCTGCCTGCTTTTCTCTGTTTTCATCATCCGGGTTCAAGGTACCCTGATCTGTCACATTGGTGGACTTTTTTACACTTGGGCTTCCCTCTGTCCCATTCTCTACAAAGTATCCTGAATGGTATTTTTAAAATATAACCCTGAATGTGTCACTTCCTTGTTCAAAAATCTTTCAATGGCACCTCATCATTCTTAGACTTAAATTCTAAATGTGGCTGACCAGACCTCCCCAAGAAATCTGCAGTCTTATTTTGTACCATCACCCCCTGCCCCCTCTGCATTATTGCCACACTGGTTGTGTCAGATGTGGTTGGTTAGCAGGCAGATAGCTCCCATTCCTGCTGTTTATGTGCCTTGTGTGCTAGAGTGAAAGCATTTCCTGATTCCACTGAAGTTAGGGCTCCAACAATTAGGTGCGCTAGCATGAAGTTTGAAAGGTGGAAATAGGCAGAAGTCAAACAATGTTGGCTGTTTTTGCCTGGAAGTACGTTATGGAGACTCTAGGATATGGTCTCTGGCTTCAAGTCTTGACATCTCACTGCTCTAGCAGTAGCACTGGCAGTGACATATTGTTCTTGGGTAGCAGCTTTTCAGTCTTTTCAGGGATGGCCTCCTGGCTCCTTTCTGTGAAAGGTAGTAGCTCCCCTGGTAGGTCAGTTCTGTGATGTTCTAGGAATTCTTCCTAATATCCAGGCCAGAGCCCACCACTTTCCTCAATGCCTAGTTTGTTTCTAAACACTGGACTTCACTTGGTTTCTAGAATCTGTCATGCCTCCTCCCACTATAGGGTTGTTATACTTGTCATCCTAATGGAAACCTAGGCTCATACTTTTATGCCACTTAACCTCCAACCCCATCTCTCAATTAACTCCTTATATAGTCTTTTGATCTGAGTTCAAATATTTTGTCTGGGAAGGTATCCCTCCCTCATCCCCAAGGACAGATCAATATTTCTTATTAAACATATCGCTCTGTATGTTTCAGTGGATTATTACAGGTTTTAATTACATATTTGCATGACACTAGAATTCGAGCCCCAAGGGACTTGACTATTTTGCTGTAATCCATCGCCTTGAAAGAGTTGGTGTGTTAAATGAACGGAATGAAGGAGGCCAGAGTGGAGGATGTTGGGACAAAATCAAACCTCTTCTAACACTGACAAGCCCTGTGTCACTTCCCCTGTGCCTTTTCCCAGCCACATCTTCCTGTGATTCTCCAGCCAGCCTGAACACACCATGTGCTCCAGTCTCCAGGTCTTCGCATAGACTACTTCTGTTGCCTGAGTCTCTCTTCTTCACCTACCTCTTACCTTGCAGGTTTCAGTCCAGACATCATCATTTCTTCTGCCAGACCTGTCCCTGAGGCAACTCTATACTCTTTTAGAACATTAAAAAAAATATTATTTTAAAAATCGCTTATTTCCTATCTGTAGCTCCCTCTGCAAGTGCACTGTCTTATTCACAGGTGTATAAAAGCACATTATGTGGGGCCTTGCACTAATGGCCTTCAGTACGGTTCAAAGTTGAACGAATGAATGTCAGCTAGCCCGTCAGCCTCAGTCTGGGAATCTGGATACCCTCCCCAGGAGCCCTCGAACAGTGAGGGATTGTTAATTTGGAGACTGTTAGATCAGGAGAGGAAGTCGGGGGAGGTTTGTTCTGTTCCAGCCCAAGGCCCAGTCTGGAGACCGCCAGGCAGGAGGCCCCGGAGCAGATCCTGGTTGGGTGGGGGGGTGGGGGGGAAGCAAGGGCAGGGAAACAGTTTGTTCCTCTGCTCCCTCCAGTTAGGGGGGAGGGGCAGAGAGAGGGAAGATTCCTTCCAAGGAGGCTCCTTGGCCCAGAGCCTGCTAGGAGGAAGGGGGAGGGGACTATGATGAATGTAGGCTTTTACCCCCATCAGGCCTCCAGCACTGAGAGGGAGGGAAACCTGTGGCAGAGTAGCAGAGGGGGGAGAGAGAGGACAGAGTGGGGAGAGAGAGGACACAGGGAGGGAGGGATGGAGGAGGGAAGAGTGTGTTTGCCTTGGGAGGCAGGAAGGGAAAGAAGGGCTGAGCTGGCTCTGAAAGACAGGATTCCCAAAAGCCACCCAGGCAGGCCTCAACTGCACCAGATCAGCTCTGGAAATACCCTCAAATCACTGAGTCAGAGAATCAATACACTGGGAACATTAATTCTTAAGTTCAGATCATCTCAGAGACAGAAATTCCTTCAAAGTTGTGTCTAGAGTCTCCACAGAGGCTTGGAGTTGTTCTATGGGAAGTCCAGGACTTTCTTCCTCCCTTATAGCTGGAAGAGACAGCATTTTATTTTTAAGCCCATGAACAATCTGTATCCAATTCAGTACAATTACAATAACTGTAAGATGATGAAACTGACACCTTTGTCTGTCCCACTGGTTTGTGAACTGCAGAGGGCAGAGTCCCTCTCATTCCTGTTAGTACCTGAATAGTACTAATTCAGAACTGTGGTCTCAAACTTGGCTGCCCATCAGAGTTGCTTGGGGTGCTTATTAAATATATTTCCACTCACTCCAGTGATTCTGATTCCTTGGAGCTGAGTTAGGACTTAACACTTCAGTTTTATATACTAAGTGATTCTGATGCAGAGGTTTAGGTAACAGCTCCCAAGGGCCTGGGACAACATTTGTTGTTGCTCAGTTGCAGCACACCAGGCTCCCCTGTCCTCCACTCTCCCAGATTTCCCTCAAATTCAGGTTCATTGAGTCAGTGACGCTATCTAACCATGTCATCCTCTGCTGCCCCCTTCTCCTTTTGCCTTCAATCTTTCCCAACATCAAGAGACAACATAGTAGGTGTAAAATGTTGCTTGTGGAGCTGGACATGTATTTGCAAGGTAAACAAATGGCATGTGGCAAGCCTGGGTGAACTAGGGTCTTTGAACTTATGCAGCCAACATTTTGAAAGGAAATAGTGCAGCAGCATTAGCAATACAAAAGATAAATATTTATTCAGAACAAAACTTTAAACAGTCAATTTTACATTCTAAGCCACAAGGAAATAGCAAAACATAAAGGAAAGACAAAAACTGTAAGAAAAGCAGTGTACTGTCTTTTCTACTTTAACTTGGTAACACTTAGTAGACCCAACACCCTCTCGGTTGGCCTATTTAACAAGAACATTTTAGAGTTAACAGCTCACTTAAAATTCAATTTTCTCTTGTGAGCCAGGAGGTTGCAGATGAGCTCATTAGTTGCTTCTTTAGGGGCTCTAGCTACTGAGGCTAAGGTGCAAATGTAAACCTTTCTTTACTCAGGAGGGCTTCTGCTTCTCACCGATGGCGATGACTGGGGAGGAGGAAAGGTCACAAAGACCTGGGCCACTTTAATCCAGATGTGGTACCCCAGGCATCAGAGTGCACCCTGGATTGTGTTCCTTTGTCCCTTGCATATCTCCCAAGTGTTCTGAAGCCCCTGCCAAATCTTCTGCTTCCTCCCCCAGATGATGTCTTAGCATTCCCCTGGGCTCATTATTCTGGAAAGAGCAGACTTTCCGGGCCCTCAAGTGTTGAGGAAAATGTTGTGAAGTGTGAGAGGTAGTGGAATGAGCACCGGGCTTGGGGTCAGGGGAACTCTACTCTAGGCTAGCTCTGGCACCAGACAGCTATGTGATTTTGACCCAGGCATCTAACCTCTCTGGTACTGTTTCATCTGCTGGAAAACCAGGGGATTGGTCTTAACCAACTTTTAGGTCCTTTCCAGCAGGAAAACTAGATTCCATGATTCTGTGAAGAATGGCTTCTGGAGCCACTGAAAGCGCTGTCACAAAGTCCATGCATTCTAACGCCATAGGAGAGGCCCGTGGCCACCATTCAGAGCTTATTGACTCAGGTTACATACACTTCTAACAACACTGGTTTCACAAAATTCTCAGACCACATAGATTAGAAGCAGCAAATTTAAAGGGGACGGGATGAACTGCAAAAGATAAACACCCTGACAGAAGCCAGAGTCAACGATGTTCTCAATTCAACAAACACTGATGGAGCGCCTACCATGTGCTGGGCCCCCACCTAGCACCGGGGCATAAAAGATGAGCAAGGCAGCTCCAAGGGTAAAAACCAAGGGAGAAGACAAAGCATAGGAAGTAAAAAAGTACGGGAAAAAAAAAAAGTCTCCGAATACAAAAATGAAAATAAAATTTTAAAAAGGACAGGGCAACATATCTGCACACTACAGTTCTCGGTAGTCATTGCTGATGACAGAGTCACCAAATTCAGGAAAGGCCGAAAGGAGTAAACTCGATCTTTAGGAAGGCAGAGTGAGATGTCTCTTGCAGGTTTAAGAAGATCTCCTTCAAAAAACTATAAAAAATGGTTTAAAAAAAAGTTTTGGCACTTAAGAGGGGTAAGCTGGCTCTGTGTTCACCCTGGCTGGTAGGCGGGTGTTCAGTGCCCGGCAACACCGGTTAGCTGAGCTCCCACGGAATTGTGAACCGCTTTGGGACACTGGGCAAAGGCGTGTCCTCGCTTGCCACAGAGGTTACACACGATGCCCTTCCGGCAGTAAGGGCTCAGGTGCCCCTCCTCCCCGCACCTGAAGCACCTGTCCTGTGTGCAGCTGCCGCTCATGTGGGTCCGGGAACCACATTTAAAGCACGTCTTGGGCTGCCCCTTGTACCAGCTGTAGCCCCTCTCGGCCCCCAGGAAAAAGGCTCCCGGCAGGTGCCTGACCCCTCCCTCCCCCTGGCGCAGCTCGATCTCGCACTTGTACTCCCCGGTCCAGATCCCAAACCTGTCGGTCACTTTCACGGGCACGGCCAGCACATCGCAGTGGCGTTTGAGCCAGGTCACGATGTCCTCCACGTCCACCGTCTCGTTCCGGAAGAGAATGAAGAGCGTCTTCAAGCTGGACTTGCTCCGCCCCAGCACCACGAAGTTCTCCCAGCAGTCCTCCTGCTCGCGCTTCTCTTCGTAGACGCGCAGGAACAGGGCTAGCTTCTCCGCCGAACGGAAGCTCACGTCGAACTCGCGGCTGCCCGGGATCTGAATGACCGCGTAGATGTCGTTCGGGTCCATGCCGATAGAGCGCAGGATGAGCGCGCCCACCACGAAGTCCCTGGTTGGGCAGGCGCCCTCGTCTCCCTGGAAACAGATGCGCACGAGGAAGCGGCCCTTGCCCGGGCCGGTCGCGGGGCCAGCCGCCGCCGTCTGCTCGTCCTGGGGGGGCCGGTCGGCTGCGTCCTCAGCTGCGTCGGGCCGCGCCGGGGTCGCCATGGCTGCCGCCTCAGCCTTCTTCCTCCTGCCCGCCTCAGCTGCGCCCTTTTTCTTGCGGGCGTCCGCCGCCTCGCCGGCTGGGTCTCTCCGGCGGCCCTTCGGGTCCCCGCGGCCGGCTGGGGGGAAGTCGCCGAGGCTCGGCGCCGCCAGACCCGCGGGAGCGCCGAGCCCGCCGCCCGCGCCGCTGCCGCTCTCCTCCTCCCGCCGCGGCGGCCGCGACTCACGGAACTCGCCTTTCTTCTCGGCCAGGTTCTTCACCACTTGGGCCCAGCCCATCTTCTCGCGGCCTCCCTCGGCCTCCTCGGCCCTGGTCGCCGGGCGCGCGGGGCCCAGGAGCTGCGGCCGCCCCCGCTTCCTCTCCTCCTCCGTGCCGCCGCCGGTGGCCATTTTACCTCCTTCCCAGCATCCTCCACTCGCTCCCGCAGCCAGAGTGCGCCCATCGCGCGCGCCCGCCCGGGGCTGTGGGGGTTTGGGCTTTTTTTTTTTTTTTTTGAAATTCGATGCTTCTCTTCCCCGCCCCACCAAAGTATTTACTCGAGGCGCTCGGGCGGCCTGCGGCTACGGGCTGGGAACCCCCTGGACCGCGTTTCCGCTAGTGCTCGCTCCAACCCCACCTCCTCGGCTCCGAAGCGGGATAGGCAGCTTGGAGCGCGTCCCTGTCCGACGCGAGGGTTTGGCAGCTTTGCCCTCGCTCTCGAGGATTTGGTGTTTCGCAAGCGGTCCTCGATGATTTCATTCAAGTGGCTTTGCTAACGGCCCACAGTCCGAAGGCGGGACAGAGTTGAGGAAGATTTCGCCCATTTTGTTTTCATTTTTGTACCTTTTCTATTTAAAAAAAAACAGACAAAACTTAGCTCTCCCTCCTCCCAAAGCAGATCACAATGCATTATTTTTGCAGCACTGGGTTATGGGACATTTTCAAATACGCAGAAAGTAAATTTTTGCGGCGAACATTGTACCTTTAACATTTAAACCGTTTTAACTTTCTATCATTAAAATTTTGCTATACCTTGTCACACTACGCCTCTATCCGTCACTCATTTTTTGAGACACTTCCAAGTAAGTCACATTGCATTAGTTTTTAAAAAGCCTTCCATCATATTCGTGATGGCGGTTATATTGAGGGCTTAAGTGTCCAGTATTGTTCTAAGTACATTGCAAGCTTTATCACATGAAACCTTCCAAAACGGTACTGTAATTACACCCATTTAAGGGAAAGCAGGGGCTTGGAGATAGGAATTAAATCGCTTGGCCAAGTGGCAGAGTTAACAGGCAGCCCCAACGCGGCTGTTTCTTCCACTTTTTTGTTTCTGACATTGTGGAAAAAGGACTCTTTGGATTATACTCTCTAGAAAACCTCTTTCACACAGATGCCCTAACTAAAGCCAGCACTGGACACAATCTGTTATTCTTCCCTCTTCTGTCTCAACTCCTATTTGGAAGCAAATTTGAGTGCTTGAAGGCAATGGGTTTAATATCACCTTTTGTTATCTTGTTTTCTTTACCATAACTACTTGTATTTCAGGGAGTATTGCTGCTTGTATTACTGCTTCAGTAATCTTTCTGGGTTTAGTGAAAGAAAAGATGTTTGTGGAGTCAGGGAGACCCCAGTTTGAATCTGACTGTTTCCAATCTCAGCTTTGTCACGTGGGGACGGTGACCTCGGTTTTCATAGTTCAATTTGCTCTTTCATAGCAAAGGGTATATTAATATCTACTCTCTGGGGACTAAAGTGGGGTTTCTAGGAGATAACCTGTGTCAAAGAGCTTAGTCCACAGTGAATTTCCAGGAAAGGTTATTCTTCCTTTCTCCCAGTATTGGATTTTTTCGTATTTCTCCTGCAGTTCTACTTAGCATCTGGGAGTCCCTGTGAATTCTTTAAGAGCGTTCCCTTTACTCCACTTCCAGTATTGGTCTCAGGAAGCCAGCATCTCCAACTCTTGTTCTATTCGGACCTTCCGATTCCTTCACTTTATAACTCCTGACCTGATTTCCTTCGTCCTTCTCTGCCCCAAATGCCTAGGCTCATAGGTATTAGGATCATTAACCGGAAGCATAAAAATCTTAGATTCACACACTGCACTCTTACTCTTTCTGCTCACCTGCTCATATCTTTTTCATGGTGAGGATATTTACATAACCAAACAGAACCCATGTATTTTATCTTTTTAAATGTTTTTAATGTGGACCATTTTAAAAAAATCTTTATTGAATCTTACCACACTGCGTCTTTTTTTTTTTTTTTTTTTAATGTTTGGGTTTTTTTGGCCTCGAGACATGTGGGATCTTAGCTTCCCTACCAGGGATCCAACCCTACACCCCACAGGATTAGAAAATGAAGTCTTAACCACTGGACTTCCAGGAAAGTCCTAGAACCTATTCATTTTTAATAATTTGTCTTATTCCTCTTACCCTAACTCCCCACCCCAGGTAACTAACACACAATCATTTATCTACAAGGCAGGTACTTTAAATAAAGAAATGGGGGAGCTGGAGGGCACATAGTCTATCTGAAGGGGCAGCTGCTAGTCAACTCCAGATAATTACTGCTCCCACTGTGGCCAGATCTTCCTGTTTTAAAGGGAAGCTTAAGTCTAGTTTCTTTTTTTAAATGGGAAACATTCTTCCTTCTCTTTTTTTCTTTAAGGTTGTCTCAGCTATATTTGGATCCTCGGTATAAATTTTAGAACCAGCTTAGTAAATTCCAGGAAACCACTTTTGGGAATTTTAATTGCATTTATACAGAATTGCCATATTATAATACTGAGTCTCTCCATTTATGACTCTCTGGGATTCCTCATTTATGTAAGTCTTATTTTATGAATTTCAATAGCAATTTATGGTTTTCTTCATAAAGATCTTGTATAATTTTGGCAGGGATTTATTCCAAGGCACCTTGGTTGCTATTGTAAATGGTATCTTTGGAAATAACATATTTGTTACTGGTGTTTAAAGGAAACACCTTTTAAATTTTTTTGTATTGAACTCATATCTGCCAACAATACTGAAATCTTAAGGTTTCCAATGGCTTTTGGAATCGATTTCGTTTTCTTTGTTGACAGTCATATTGTCTATAAATAACAAACATCTTTCTGTTCAGATCTTAACACTTTTTCTTGTTTTACTGTACTAGACAGGACCCCTCATGGAATCAACTTATATTGGGCATTTTTGTTTTGTTTCTCACTACCAAGAGATCTGTTTGTATTTTGAAAAGATTCGACCTGTAGCCTGGGGTCTGGCTACTTCTCAGTTTTACTAACCATGTCTTCTTCTATCATAAGATTTTGCTGGTGTAGGTATGGCCATTCTTTTCACCAATGCCTTTTTTCTCAAGTCAACTTTTGCAGATCCAAGTTTTCTCTATTCTCTTTTGGTCATTTTAGTTTTTTTTTTTTTCTCTTGATGATCACTATCAACACTGTGAATTGGATGAAAGACTAAACATTTATATTTATTTATCACTGAATTTATTAAAAAATTGTCAGCCATTCCCCTCAGCACTGCTCCAGCAGTCAGCTTGATCTGTTGTAGAGGTTGCTGAACCAGAAGTTAGTTGTGGGGCCAGGCAGGTATCCTGTGAGCAAAGCAGTCCAGATGGGCACCAAGGCCATCTGAAGAGGGCAGCCTTTACTCATTCCTGGCAGATTATCACCAGAGAAAGTTATTAGAATTGGTAAGTTAGGCATTTCAGTCTGGGTTTTAACAGACAGAGTTTTGGAATTTGCACTATTTTTAAAAGACTAGTTAGGAGACTCTGGGAGAGGCATGATTTGAGATGGCCTTTCAAAAGAGAAGCAGGTTTTGGAGAACAAGAGAGAAAAAAAAAATCTGTGACTTAGAATTACTGTTCCTATGCATAGATGAGGAAACTAGGCTCAGTCACGGAAGTGAGTTGCCCAATGTCACAAAGCTTGTAGGAGTCTGAGTGAGTGACAGTGGCTCAGTTGTGTCCAACTCTGTGATTCCATGGACTGTACCCCGCCAGGTTCCTCTGTCCATGGAATTCTCCAGGCAAGAACACTGGAGTGGGTTGCCATTTCCTTCTCCAGGGGATCTTCCCAACCCAGGCAGTAAATACAGGTTTGCTGCATTGCAGGCAGATTCTTTACCATCTGAGCCACCAGCTGCTGCTACTAAGTCGCTTCAGTCATGTCCGACTCTGTGCGACCCCATAGACAGCAGCCTATCAGGCTCTTCTGTCCCTGAGATTCTCCAGGCAAGAACACTGGAGTGGGTTGCCATTTCCTTCTCCAGTGCTTGAGAATGAAAAGTGAAAGTGAAGTCGCTCAGTCGTGTCCGACTCTTTGCGACCCCATGGACTGCAGCCTACCAGGCTCCTCCGTCTATGGGAGTTTCTAGGCAAGAATACTGGAGTGGGGTGCCATTGCCTTCTCCGTGAGCCACCAGGGAAGCCTATTATTAAGAGACATTTCTAAGTATAAACACAGAGAGGCCTGGCGTGCTGCAGTCCATGGGGTCACAAAGAGTCAGAAACGACTGAGCAACTGAACTGAGCTGAAGTATAAAGACAGGTCAAAAAAACCCCACAGGTCATCTTAAAAAGTATCAGCAGATACATGCTTAACTTTATCTTATAATCTATAGAATGTGGGATGAATCCATATTCCTTTTCCAAAGGAATGCCTAACAGGGGTAGCAATAAAGTTATTAATGACAATCATCAATCAGATGTAATAATTCAGTTGAAGCTTATCTCTCTTGAAGTAAGTGGGCAAGTGGCCAGGAAGGAAATACAATGTGCTTTTTAACATTGTATGAAAAATAATATTCAGTTCCATGTTGTTTAACACAATTCTGTTTTTTTGATTGTCAAAATCTGTGACCCCATCAACTCTATAAGCGCCAAAGCTTATACGGTATTCACTTATGTACTTCTGCCTCATGTCTGTGGAATGGAGATAACAATGCCTACATCAAGGTTACTGTTTACTGACAACTTACATTCATGGTTGTATCAGCACATAAGCTAGGCTCTTTATTTTCTCAGATGCTTATTAACATTGTTTAGTTAACAATGCAGCAATTTTAACAGGGTAACATGGTCTAGAGAAAGCTGTTATATTATGCACTTGACATTTCATTTAAAAATTTTCCTTAAAACTGAAAGATTTCATTATGAGATACATTTCAAATGTACTTTATTAAATCTAATAGCTAATTAGAGCCTAAGCAATCATAAAGAAATTACACAATGATACTTAATCAAAAGTTATTTTTCTGGGCATATCGACATATTAAGGTAGTTTTCTTTAAAAAAAAAAAAACTTAATCTCCAGCAAAAGCAGATATTTTTCTGCTTTCTGGGAGAGATCTAGGAGGACAGGAAAGGACTAGAAGTGTTTATAGGAATAGACCAGTAGCTCTTTCCATCAGGGAGGTGATGCTCATCAATATTGAGACTCAATACTCAGATGACTTTATGGTTAAAATCATTTGTTAAGGTAGATGATAATTGGGCTATTTTTATCTTGACAACTGAGCTAGAACTATAAATCATCAATGTTTAGGGACCCAGAACCAATTTATTATTATTTTAGCATGATTATCCTTTCAAGTTATCATAATCTGTTACTGGCTTCTTATTTAAGAATTTACAGGGCCTTATGGTGAGGTTGTCAGGTAAATGACTTGCAAGTAAAAATCAAAGACTGCCTTCAGGAGACCAAAGCCACACCCACTGCCTGATGGACAGGATTCCCTGTTAACCCCATCATTTTGGAGTCTGCCTACCACCAGAAAGTCCCTCAAGTTCTGATAGCCACATACTGACAAGAAAGGCTATTTATGAAATTTGTTTAGTTAGACACACTGAGTTACTGCTGCTGTTTGGAGTCTGTTTCTGAAGACTTTCCATTATAGGTTAGTATAATTTTTTTCAGGTAAGAAACTTGGTTTCAACCGTTATAGTCCTAAAAGTATTTCCCCTGGGATTTTCTCCACATAGGGAAGTTATCCATATAATTATTTTTAAACAGTCTTCCTAGCTTTGGGAAGACTTTGCCCTCCCTCCAAATGCCGCCCCCCCCACCCCATAACCAAATCAGCTGTAAAGCATAGCACACAGAAATGGCTGACGGCGTCCTGGGAGGTCACTGATTGCCATCTATCCCATAGGTCAGTCAGCAGTCTGCGTGTGTTCCTGAGGAGAAATCAGCTGAGTCCCTCAGCTATTGTGGCTTCTCCAGAGACAGCCCCTTCCCATAACAGTTGTTCTGGACTTTATCCACCATGCTCATCTCATCTGCATTTCAATGCTTCCTCCCACTCAACAGTCAATCCAAGAGTTCTTCAGAGGGACTTCCCTAGTGGTCCAATGGCTAAAACTCTGCACTCCCAGTGTAGGGGTTCTGGGTTCCATCCCTGGTCAGGGAACTAGATCCCACATGCTGCAACTAAAGATCCTGAGTGCTGTAACTAAGACCCTAAGACTCAGTCTGACAAATAAATGTTAAAAAAAAAAAAGAATTCCTGGGAATTGTTAGAAATATTGATTGCATTTTACTTTGAAAGTCTTTCATCTGTTTCAGAGTTATTGTGAAGATTAAATAATCTGCTATGTCTAAATGTCTGGTACAATACATTGTGAACTAAAGTTTTCCAGACCTGAAGCTGATCACACTAACCCCACACCATGCATAAAGTGAGCCCCACCTCAGGACTCAGAAGGTAAGGGAAGACCTACTCTCCAGCAAGAATGCCTGTGGCCTTACTGAGCCATCTAGGGCTTTTCCCTTTAGCCAAGGATTATGTTGTAACATATCTAGCTAGCATTCCTGTTGCAGCATCAGTACCAAGGAAACTTCTACTTTTAACCAGGAAAAGCCAGTCATCAGTGGATACCAGAGCCTCCAGCTGGCAGGATGGCTCTGTGATCCCAGTGCCTTCTGTCTCCATGTGTATCTAGTCTCCTTTCCTTTTAAGGGCATAACCAAAAACTGCACATGTTTCTTCTGCTCACATTTGCCAAAACCTAATCGCATGGCCTCATGTAGCTACAACAGAAGTTGGGAAATGAGGTCTTTATTTTTATTTATGGTTTCTTTATTTATTGGAGTATAGTTAATTTACCATATTGTGTGCTTTTTACCATAGCAACCTCTTCTGTTGACCACAGTGTGCAGTACTATTTAAAACATTTTCCTGTGATTTTTAAGAGGGGGAGAAGGTTGGGAGCTCTTGCCTGGTGTTCTCTCTCTCTCTTTAAATAGATTTTTAAACGTACAGAATGATGGGTTTAAACAATTTTATTTATCTTATTTATTTATTTTGGCTGTGTTGGGTCTTAGTTATAGGATGCAGGATCTTTAGTTGTGGTGCATGGGGTCTTCAGTTGTGTTGTGCAGGTTCCAGAGCATGCAGGCTTCAGTAGTTGCTGCACGTGGGCTTCTCTAGTTGCAACTTACTGGTTCTTTAGTTGCTCCTCGGCATGTGGGATCTTAGTTCCCTGACCAGGGAGCAAACCCGAATCTCCTGCATTGCAAGGCAAGTTCTTAATTGCTGGATCAGCAAGCCTTGTGTTCTATGGAAACATTCCCCTATTGAAGTGTGACTGATTTCAAATTATTTGCTCCTTCCAAATTATTTTTTTTGAACAGGAATGCACTCTTCTGTACTCTATCTAGCAAATCTGAGGTGTGGAGAGCTAAGTGGAGTGGGATAAGGGTGGGAGCTGTAATCTTGGAGTGAGGGAAAGTGGGGTGTATGTTTGTATGGATGGTGGTGGGAGTAATCCGTCTGACTCTACATTACTTGGAAGGTATTGCTGACGTGGGAGGAAGATGACTCAAAAGATGAGTTAAGAATGACTCCAGGGGAATTCCCTGGCAGTTCAGTGGTTAGCGCTCTGCACTTTCACTACAGGCCACAAGCCTTCCTGGGTGTGGCACACACACACACAAAGACTCCAGGAAGAGAGCTGCCACTGTGAGTTCCTTCTGGGGAAATACTGAGTGTTAATTGCCTCTTAGGTACCAAAATGGAGATGCTGAGTAGGCAGTTGGATGGATGTGACTGGAAGAAGATGGAGAGGCTGGAGATATAAGTCTAGGAGGCATCTGGGTAAAGATGGCATCTGAAGTCAGAAGACTGAAAGGGAGAACGAATGGATAGAAAAAAAGAGGGCTGAGTCTGAGTTCTGGGGCAACCTGGGAGTAAAGGGTGAAAAGGAGAAACCAGGAAAAGAGAAGGAAAGGAGGCGGGAAGCAGCGCTAGAGAGTGGTTACCCAGACACCATGTTTAGAAAGCGTGTCAAGGAGGGAGTGAGCCCTGTGTCAAATGCTGCAGATAGGCTGAGGAAGTTGCGGACAGAGAAGTTTAGCAAAATGGAGCTCAATGGCAGCGCTGACAGTGGCAGTTTCAGTGGAGAGGTGGAGAGTGAAAGCCTGATTGAAGAGGCAAAAAAGAATGGGAAACAGTAGGCAAACCTCTTTAGAAGTGTTGTTTTAAAATGAAGCAGAAATAGGAGGGTAGCTGGATGGGAAGTGTTTGCTTTTTCTTAATAGAAGAAATTAAAATATATTGGTAAAGCAGTGAAAATAATACAGAGGAGAGGGTGACAGAGAAAATCGGGAAAATTCCTGGGGGAATGTCTTAGAGAAAATGAGGACAGGATTCCGTGCACAATAGTAGGAATCAAGATCAGTAGGTAGTTTACACAGTTTCAGGAGGGAGGCATGTGGGTGGGTAAATGACGTAATGTGAACCTGAGTTTATTCAGTCCCATGATTTTCCCAGTGAAAGAGGAAGAACGTAATTAGCCAAGATTAAGGATGGAGAAGGACGCGATGGAGGTTTGCTGAGAGGAGGAACATGACATAATTCTTTAGCATGATAGGCGGGGCCGGCTGAGCGGAATTTGAAACCACGATGAGTGGGATGTGGCGAGAGCTACTTGTTCCAGTGCGATATTGGTCCCTCTAGGCGCTCGGTAGTCTGCGTCCGTTTCCTTGGAGACCGAGAGGGCGAGAAAGCATCAAGTCTCTCTGGGAAGTTTGAGTGGCCTTGGATACCGCGCGATCCACGCTGAAACAAGGAAGTTGGAGAAGCCGAAGAAACAGGCATCCCCCAAAATCGGGGCCCCAAAGCCTCGGGACTCTTCTTCCATTCTCCCTAATGGCGCGCGACTTTCCAAAGTACGTGAAACGGCTACGAGGGCGGTGGAGTGCGCATGCGTGACCCCCAACCCAGCGCGGGCTGGGTCCTCTCCGGGTGTCCGCCTGCTCTCTGGACCCCGCCCTCTCCCGCCGCCCTTATCTCCCTAGCCCCGCCTCTCTTGCGTGTTCGGCTCCCGCTAGGCTTGCGATCTTAGTGACTGAGGCCTCGGGTTCGAGACTTCATCCCAGTTTCACGCTTGCTGCTTGCATCCCTATGGGTTGGGATTGATGGGAGTTTTTTCCTGCCCCAACACTTTGCAGACGCAACCACTCTGGGATCGGCTCCACAGTCCCCCAGTTCCAGGTTCTGGTGAGTCCAGGAGGGCTAGGGTCGGTGTGGGGGCGGGGCTTACTGACCCTGGGCGTGCCTCAGAACCTCAGTTTTCTCACCATCTTATCAGGAGGTAAGGATATATTATGCTGCTCTCTTTATCTCTGCATATCTGCTTTCCTGTCGGGTCTTTTCCATGCCTTCTGTTTCTCACAGTTCTTAGCGCCTCCCCCCCTGGATGTGCTTAGTGAATTCTGGCTGGCTGATGCAAACTTGATAACATTTAGAGAGCACTTACCACGCTTTACAAATATCTTTTGCAATGTTTGTACCAACCTATGGAGGTAGGTTTTTTAATTCGATCCAGTTTACAGATGAGAAAATTGAGGCTCAGAAACCCTCTCTGAGGTCAAGGTTACAGATATCAGTAAGCGGGGAAGCTGGGATTTGAGCCCATGAGCTGTGTGACTGATTTGTGTTATGTCTGGTAGGATTATGTTCCATGGCAGCGGTCCCGGCAGAGAGCCAAGCCATCTATTTTGCCTCCAATCCCACAGACTGTGGGCACTAAGAAAAACGAAAGGAAGACCTGGTCTACTGTCCAGCCAAGTGGGCAGAGGTCCTTGGGCGCTGGAGAAGGAGGTGAGGACAGGATGGGGTAGAGGTTCTTGGCCCTTGGTGACAGCATTTATATCTGGGTAGGCTAACTGCTATAACACAGTCCGCAGATTTGAAGTATTAATGCAGATGCTCTTTTCTCATTTATGTCAAAGTACATTTGTGGATCTGGGTGGAGGGGTAGATTTTTTTCACATGATCATTCTGGGGTCTAGGCTCCATCACCTTGTGACTAGAACATCTTGTAAGATCCTGAAGTCCTCTGTTGGGTCCTTTTGCATCCAGCAAAGAGAAGAAAGAGAGCAAGAATATGGATGATCTTGTGGGCAGTTCTTTTTCAGGGCCCAGACTTGAAGTGACACACATCACACTCACTTATATTCCATTGTCCTTAACTCAGTCACAAGCCCACCCTTAACCCCAAGGGAAGATGGGAAATGTAGTCCAGCTATATGTCCAGGAGGAAAAGAAAACAGAGTTTGGTGAACTTGGGATAATCTCTGCCATATCACTGTCATGCCTTCCAGGGGAGTTCTGAGGCCTTGGCTTAGGCAGACATGGATTCAGATCTTGGTTCTCTCTCTGGGGAAAGTCATTCATCTCTCTAAGTTTCTATTTCCTCATTTTTAAAATGAGGATACTAATACTTACCTGATATGATTGTTGTGAGAATTAAATGAGAAGATCCGTGTAAAGTCCATTGTTATTCAACCTTATCAGACAAAGCACTGCTTTTAATGATACATATTTTGTAATATTCCTTTAGTATCCCGAAATAAACTTGACAGATAATATAATCACCTATGTATATAATTTGAAAGTTAGTATAATGCCCTAATGGTAAAGAAGAAATACAAAATGAAATGAAAAAGAAATGAAAACTACCAAGAAAAAGAAATGCAAAAAGGCAAAATGGTTGTTAAGGAGGCCTTACAAATAGCTGAGGAAAGAGAAGCTAAAGGCAAAGGAGAAAAGGAAAGATATACCCATTTGAATGCAGAGTTCCAAAGAATAGCAAGGAGAGAGAAGAAATCCTTCCTCAGTGATCAATGCACAGGAATAGAGGAAAGCAACAGAATGGGAAAGACTAGAGATCTCTTCAAGAAAACTAGAGGTACCAAGGGAACATTTCATGCAAAGATGGGCTCAATAAAAGACAGAAATGGTATGGACCTAACAGAGGCAGAAAACATTAAGAAGAGGTGGTAAGAATACACAGAAGAACTGTACAAAAAAGATCTTCATGACCCAGATAATCACGATGGTGTGATCACTCACCTAGAGCCAGACATCCTGGAATGTGAAGTCAAGTGGGCCTTAGCAAGCATCACTACGAACAAAGCTAGTGGAGGTGATGGAATTTCAGTTGAGCTATTTCAAATCCTAAAAGATGATGCTGTGAAAATGCTGCACTCAACATGCCAGCAACTTTGGAAAACTCAGCAGTGGCCACAGGACTGGAAAAGGTCAGTTTTCATTCCAGTCCCAAAGAAAGGCAATGCCAAAGAATGCTCAAACCACCACACAGTTGCACTTATCTCACACACTAGAGAAATAATGCTTAAAATTCTCCAAGCCAGGCTTCAACAGTACATGAATGGTGAACTTCCAGATGTTCAAGCTGGATTTAGAAAAGGCAGAGGAACCAGAGATCGAATTGCCAACATCCACTGGATGATTGAAAACGCAAGAGAGTTCCAGAAAAACATCTATTTCTGCTTTATTGACTACACCAAAGCCTTTGGCTGTGTGTGGATAACAACAAAATGTGGAAAAGTCTTAAAGAGATGGGAATACCAGACCACCTTACCTGCCTCCTGAGAAATCTGTATGCAGATCAAGAAGCAATGGTTAGAACTGGACATGGAAAAACAGACTGGTTCCAAATCAGGAAAGGAGTACATTAATGCTGTATATTGTCACCCTACTTATTTGACTTATATGCAGAGTACATCATGTGAAATGCTGGGTTGGATGAAGCACAAGCTGGAATCAAGATTGCTGGGAGAAATATCAATAACCTCAGATATGCAGATGATACCACCCTTATGGCAGAAAGTGAAGAACCAAAGAGCCTCTTGATGAAAGTGAAAGAGAGTGAAAAAGTTGGCTTAAAGCTCAACATTCAGAAAACTAAGATCATGGCATCCGGTCCCATCACTGCATGGCAAATAGATGGGGAAACAATGGAAACAGTGACAGACTTTATTTTTGGGGGGGCACAAAATTAAAAGACGCTTGCTCCTTGGAAGAAAAGCTATGACAGCATATTGAAAAGCAGACATTACTTTGCCAATAAAGGCCCGTCCAGTCAAATCTGTGTTTTTTCCAGTAGTCACGTGTGGATGTGAGAGCTGAACTATAAAGAAAGCAGAGTGCCGAAGAACTGATGCTTTGGAACTGTGGTGTTGGAGAAGAATCTTGGGAGTCCCTTGGACTGCAAGGAGATCCAACCAGTCAATTCTAAAGGAAATCAGTCCTGAATATTGATCGGAAGGACTGATGCTGAAGCTGAAACTCCAATACTTTGGCTACCTGATGTGAAGAACTGAGTCATTGGAAAAGATCCTGATGCTGGGAAAGATGGAAGGTGGGAGGAGAAGGGGGCAACAGAGGATGAGATGGTTGGATGGCATCACCGACTTGATGGACATGAGTTTGAGCAAGCTCCAGGAGTTGGTGATGAACAGGGAAGCCTAGAATGCTGCAGTCTGTGGGAGAGCAAAGAGTCGGACATGACTGAGTGGCTGAACGGAACTGAACAGAACTGTAAAGAAAAGGAAAAGTCAAGTTATTTACATTTAAATAGCATAGGTTTCAGTATGTAAATGTTCAGGATGGAGCCCACTAGAAGACATGAGCAAGTCATCAGAAGCTTACTCATAGATGTGGCGTCGTGGTGAATGTAACAGTTGCAAACAGACTGACACATGATAGAAATTGGGGACTCAAATACCAAGAGGGATTTTTCATTCCAACCAGATTTCCAAAGTTGTGTCATCTCTTACTAAAGTTGTAAACAAAACAAGGCACAATCTTTCCCTGAATGTAGCTGCTTTGCTGGAAAATTCAGCGTTATGTTGTTGTTTAGATGCTAAGTCGTGAATGACTCTGCAACCCCGTGGACTGCAGCATGCCAGGCTTCCCTGTCCTTCACTATCTCCCAGAGTTTGCTCAAACGCGTGTCCATTGAGTTGATGATGCCATCCAACCATTTCATCTTCTGTCGCCCCCTTCTCCTCCTGCCCTCAATCTTTCCCAGTATCAGGGTCTTTTCCAGTGATTTGGCTCTTCACATCAGGCAGCTATAGTATTGGAGCTTCAGCTCAGCATCAGTCCTTCCAATGAGTATTCAGGGTTGATTTCCTTTAGGAGTGACTGGTTTGATCTCCTTGCAATCCAAGGGACTCTTGGTGATCTTCTATAGCACCATAATTCGAAAGCATCAGTTCTTTGGCACTTAGCCTTCTTTATGCTTCAACTCTCACATATGTACATGACTACTGGAAAAACCATATCTTTGATTATATGACCCTTTGTCGGCAAAGTGATGTCTCTACTTTTTAATATGCTGTCTAGGTTTGTCATAGCTTTCCTTCCAGGGAGCAAGCGTTTTTTAATTTCTTGGCTGCAGTCACTGTCTGCAGTGATTGTGGAGCCCAAGAAAATAAAATCTGTCACGGTTTCTGCTTTTTTCTGTATTTATAGTTACATGTAAAACAAAATCAGGTTCTGGATCAGATCATTGTAATTGGATTTTACCTATGTCAGTATTTAGTAGGACTTAGAAAAGTTAAACAGGATAGGAGAATTCTATGTTCTATGGAGTTGTCCTGTCTGGGAGATGTTGTACCCCCAGTATTTATGTGAACCACAGATTCCCCCAGCAGTATATGTAAACACCCTTGTTGAGCTGTTGAGAGTCATTGATGTAAAGTGATGAGCACATGACATTGTGATAGTGACAGAATTTTTGTCTTTGGTCCTAGACCCTATTCAAACAGCATTTACAAGGAAACGTTTGCCCTTTCCTTTCACTGGGGAAGCAGTGAGGTATGCAATAGACACAATCACAACCATTACAAGAGCAATTAACATATGCCAAGGACATATTGCTTACTATCTGAGCAATTTACGCATGCCACTTCATTTAATCTTCCCAACAGCCTTGTGAGATGGGTGCTGTTGTTATCACCTTCTCTTACAGATGAGGAAAGTGAGGTACAGACGGGTGCAACTCCCAAGGTCACACAGGTAGGAGGGGGCACAGCTAGGCTATGATATTTGGCGATTTGGCTCCAGAACCCATAGTCAACCATTGAAGAAATGTAGACCTGAGCTGGTGTTCCTGTTTCCCTTCTTGCTAGCAATTCCCTCTGAGTTACTGATCCCAGCTTCAGTTTCCTTCCCTGTGGAAATGGGCACAAAGATTCCCGCCTTATTCAAGTGTAATCTATGTAAATAACAACAGTGAAACTAGTTAGCATTTGCTGAGGACTCATTTTGTGTTAGGCTCTATTGCAGAGGCCTTATTTGTTCATTCATCCATTTATTCACTCATTCATTCATATGTCCATTCAGCAGCAGCCATTTGCTGAGCCCCTGGTGTACACAGCATTGGGCTGAGTATTGTTGACTTAGGAGAAAGATTGGTTTCTAGCTGTGTAGAGTTCATAGTCCCAACCTCAAACATGTAATTACACAAAACTTTAAATATACTTGTAGGGACTGAACTGTGGTGGTCCAGTGGTAAAGAATCCGCCTTCCAATGCAGGGGACTTGGGTTCGATCCCTGGTTGGGGAAATAAGGTCCCAATGCCTTAAGGCAACTAAATCTGCTGTGCTGCAACTAGAAGCCCACGAGTCACAGCAAAGTATAACAATAAAGAAAAAAAAACACTTATAATTGCAGGAGATCATGATCTCATTCATGGGCTTCCCTGGTGGCTCAGTGGTAAAGAATCCGTCTTCAGTGCAGGAGATGCAAATGACGAGGGTTCAGTCCCTGGGGCAGGAACATCCTCTGGATGAGGCAATGGCAACCCACTTCAATATTCTTGCCTGGGAAATTCCATGGACAGAGGAGCCTGGTGGGCTATAGTCTTTGGGGTCACAAAGAGCAGACACAACTGAGCAACTGAGCATGTATACGTGATCTCATTCACTTCTGGAGATGGTGTCATCACCATTTTATAGATGAGAACACCGAAGCTTGGGTTGGTAGCATGTGTTGTGGAAAGTCATGTCCTTGAGGGCAGCTTTTGAGTGTTAAAAAAAGATAAATCTGCTGATTCCACCAAGATGGAGAAGCCCCATTCCTTCCTGGTCCTCCATTTTGCAAGTAAAAATCCCTGGACACTACACAACAAACAGAAAGAGGCTCTGAAAACTGGAAAGAAGAAAGTGGGCTGCCAGAAGGGGGGCATACATCATCATCTGGCCTTCATACTGAATTTCAACAGGAGATTGTCTGCTAAAAAGAAGATGAAATAGGATCCAGAGTAACATCTAAAACATCCAAGATACAATCAAAATCACCCATCATACCAAGAATGAGAAAAATCACAACATGAATGAGAAACGATAGATACCAACACTGAGATGAATCAGATAGAATTATTTGACTGTTCTTATTTATAGATGACATGACTGTCTACATAGAAACTCTTAAGGAATCTACTATATCTAAAAAGAAACTAGAAGTAATGAATTGATCAAGGTTTCAGGATACTAGCACAGCACATGAAAACTCATCACATTTCTCTGTACTAATGATAAATATGTAGAAATCAAAATAAAAAATACAATGCATTTAAAGTCACACTAAAGAAAATGAAGTATTTAGGCACAAACTTAACAAAACGTGTGTAGAATCTGTATGCTGAAATCTATATAATGCTGATGTAAGAATCAAAGAAGACCTAAATAAATGGAGAAACATACTGTGTTTGTGGATTAGAAGACTCAACATAGTAAAGATGTCAGTTCTCAGATTGATTCATATGTTTAATGCAATTCCAGTCAAAATCTCAGCAAGGTTTTTTGTAGACATGGACGGGTTTATTCTAAAATTTATACAGAAAGGCAAGGTCCTAGGACAGATAAGACAATTTAAAGTGAACAAACATCTGAAGAATCACTTTGCCTGATATTAATGCCTACTATTTGGTTACAGTAATCAAAGCAGCATGGTATTGATAGAGAGACATATATAGAACAGAATAGAGAACCAGAAACAGCCACATAAATATCCAAGGAACTTTTGATAAAGGTGCAAAAACAGTGGAGAAAAGAAAGCCGTTTCCCCAAATGGTGCTAGAGCAGATGGACATTCACAGATGAAAAAATAAACTTTGATTACAATCTCACAACTTATACAAAAATTAACCCAAAATATAAATTTAAAACAAAATAAAAATTAAATATAAAACAGTAAAACTTTTAGAAAAAACATGAGAGAAAAATCTTTGAGACTGATGGCCAAGTGAAGAGTTCTTTGTCTTCGTACCAACAGCTGATTCATAAAAGAAAAATGGAATAAATGGACAGGTAGGACGTCATCAAAATTTATGACTTCTGTTCTTTTTGAAATCTTAACAGAGATTAAGTATGAAGTTATGTACTTGGAGAAAATGTTTGCAAACCACATACCTGACAAAGGACTGCTTTGTAGAATATATAGGGAACCCTCAAACTCAACAGAAAAACAATTCAGTTAAAGAGTTAAAGGCAAAAGACGTGAAGAGACATTTCACCAGAAGAGGAAATACATATGGTAAATAAGCATAGGAAAAGATGTTTAACATCATTATCCGCTAGGGCTATGCAAATTAAATGGGATGTCACTGAACATCTATCAGAATGACTAAAATGAAAAATAGTCATAATGCCAAGTGTTGGCAACAACGAGAGATTGGGTCATTCGTTTCTAATGAAACCAAGCACACATTTCCCATAATGATCCAACAGTTGCTCTCTAGGGCATTTATTCCAGAGAAGTGAAAACTTATGGTCACACAAAAACCAGTGCACGACAGTTTCACTGTAGCCTGATTCATAATACCCTCAAACTGGAAACAATCCAGTTGTCCTTTAATGAGTGAGTAGTTAAAGAAACTATGGTGCATCCATTCCATACCACATAATACTATTTAGAAGGAAAAGGAAAGAACTTTTGATACATTCACTAACTTAGATGAATCTCCAGTGAATTACGCTGAGTGAGAAAGCCAATCTTAGAAGTGTCATATTGTTAGGTTTCATTTGTATAACATTCTGGGAATGATAGAACTGTAGAGATGGAGAACAGATTCATGATTGCCAGCAGTGGGAGGAGGATGGAAGGAGAGGGAAATGGGTATGGCAATACAAGGCCCCAGGAGCGATCCTTTGCACTTGTGGAAATGTTCTGTAGCATGCTGTCTTTCAGTGTTCTGGTTGTGAGACTGTGCTTAGTTTTATAAGATGTTACCACTGGGAGTAACTGGGTTAAGGAAACACAAGATTTCTTTGTATTATTTGTTAAAACTGCATGTAATCTGAATTTATTTCAAACTAAAAAGTTTAATTAAAAAAAGATAAATCAGGGCTACCACCACTAATGAAAAGAAATACTCGTTATTAAACCGACAAATCTTCCTAAGTATTTAAGTTCAACCTACAAATGTTATAATTTTTAAAAACCCTCGTAAAGGAGGTTTTTGAACTTGGTTAATTAAATTCCCTTAAATTGTTTAAGCTACGTTTAAAATTTAAAATATACATTTTCACTTTCAAAAAATTCACTTGTTCTAATTAACAAAACCATTGGGCATGTAATGTAATTCTTGTATATCTAATGAATAAACTTCTAAATATGGGTAATCTTATGTTCTCTTAAAACTTGTGGTAATTTATATACATTTAATAAGATTGTATTAAACCTTGCAACTTAAATCTAAATCAAAATCTCATTTACGTATCTTGAATGAGAATCATAAGGGACTTCCCTGGTGGTCCAGTGGCTAAGACCGAATATAAGGGGCCCGGGTTCCATCCCTGGCCAGGGAAATAGATCCCACACGCCACAACTGAAGATCCTGCATGCCACAACAAAGATCAAAGATCCCACTTGCTGCAGCTAAGACCTGGTGCAGCCAAATAAATAAATAAAAATAGATATAAAAAAATTAGAATTACAAGAGTTTAATGTATTAATCACTCCATCTCTCAAAGTTTCAAGTAAATATTAGATAATTCATAACTTTAACTCAAAATTACTCTAATTTGCTTTGTCACCTCAGTACTTAATACTAAATTACACATATCAATCCATTAAAGAAATAATATTTTTCAAAAATGAACTGAGTTGCACCTCTAACAGGGCCTTTGAGGACAGCGTTTGTGATGGTTTGTGTGATTTTCCTCACGCCAGTGCAGGACACGCCAAGAGGAAGCAGGGATTCTTGGAACATGCCCTCTGAGTGTCTTCTGCTCTGAGTTATTTTCATATACTTCATATCTGGCAGGACCACAGCTTTTATAAGTATTTCAGAGACAGTGTTTTGCTTGGCGTCTGTATCTTTATCTGATGCTGTGGTCCTGATCCCAGTTCTCAGGTCACTGGTAATAACAATGACAACTGGTAATTTATATTTGCACTGAATATGTGTTAAGCGCTATTCTAAACACTTTAAAGGACAGTAACTTCTTATTTAGTCTTCACGACAATCCTGTGAGGTAGGCATGATGATTCTTGTATTATAGAGTAATGGGGAAGTGAGCAGCAGAGAGGTCATGTGAGCTGCCAGATTCAAACCCAGGCTGTCTGAGTCGTTAGTTATTGCTTTTAACCCCTTTCCCTCCTGAGCTTACCATTGGCCAGCTTGGTGGGAGAGATGAGGGTGTCTGGCCATCTCCCGCTGCTACCCCTCATTGCTCCTCTGTTCAGCTGCACAGTCAGTGTGGTATGTGGAAGTTCCCTGGGCTTCACTGTCCTTTATAACAAGGACCAGAGTGGGGCTTGGGAGCTTACTGATGGATGTGCGCTTTGGCCTCTGTCTCACTGTCATACATTGTAAGGCCGTGAATGGATGCAGCTGGGGCCTGGGCTATCTGACTCTCTCTTTCTCCTGACTCTCTCTCTGGCCTTTCCCGTGCCCTAGGGTGGCAATCCAAGCCTACCTTGTGGATGACAAGCCAGCCAAGGAATCCACTAGAGCTGCGCAGAGGAAAGTTGGACTCTGGGAAGACACAGGCCACAATCCGACTAATGAGAGTATGAGCATCCTCCCACAGGCACTGGGGCCAGGGCTGGGAGTGGGGGATGGTGATAGCAAACATGCCCTGAGCACTTCGTGGGTGCCTGCCTGCAATCTTGTTCTCCTCACAGCAACCTCATGGGCATGCTTATCACCAGCCCTATTCTACAGACGGGAAAACTGAAGTGCATGGAGATAAATGACTTGTGCCAGATCACACAGTTAGAAAATGCAGTACCAGGGGTCAAAGCCAGTTAGGCAAAGATTTGCCTTTGTGTTTGAGATTCAGGAAAATGATTGGAATCATTTTATTTCACTGCATTAGGAATACAAATCTAGGGGCTTGTTCATTTAGAAACTCCGGGAAATTAACCTTTCATGAAATATAGTGCATCTTGAAGCAAGACTTAGGAGCTTCCTATTAAAACTTTTCACATCAACTGATAGAACTTTCGATTGTTGATTTTTCTCACCATCCATTGTTTATTATGGCTTCTGAACAGTGTTTCAAAGTATTTGAAATGAACTAGAAGAAGTGGGGGCATTAGTGTCTATAGCAGAAAATAACATACTGAATACTATAAATACTACAAAATATTATAGCAGAGTTTTTAACTTCTTCAGGAAAGTTTTTAATAGCCCAATGAACAATGACTGTTATATAAAGAAATAGGGAGAAATGTATTTGCCTTGAAATTGTTTTTTACCTTTAACCTTCAATTTTGCAAAAATGAGTTATTAGAGGCAGCCCAGTATTCTTAAAAGAGGAACTCATATTTCTGATGTTATTTTTATCCTGACTTTAGAAGGGTTATGTGTTTTTGTTTGATATGAAACACAAAGCTGGACAATTGGCTCTAAAACCTGTGCTCCTAACCAGTTCCTAATACTCTCTCTTATAATCATTCATTTGTTTAGTCAACAAATATTTTAGCATCTACTGTGTCCCAGACCCTGTTCTAAGAGTGGGAATTCACCAGTGATGTGGCCTTTGACCTTAGGGAGCTCACAGTCTACTGGGGGAGACAGATAACAAACAAGATAGATAAAAAATATGATATGTGTAGTGAAGATAAGAACTATGAAGAAGTATAAAATAAGGTTAGGGGGCTAAAGGGACACACAGGAGGGGGTGGCCATGACCGTTTTAGGAGGGTGGTCAGCGAAGGCTGTCAAGGTGGTGACATCTGAGGAAGGAATGCTCCAGGCAGAAGAACTGGAACTGCAAAGGCCCTGAGGTTCGTAGGAGTCCCCGGGCTGCTGCTGCTGTGTGTAGAACGGGCTGTGGGGACAAGGGGGAAACAGAGCAAGAACGGAGAAACGACCCACTTGGTTTGTTCTTGGAGTTGGAGTAGGATTCTGACTCTGCCCCTCAGCCTCAGGACAGTTTTTTATTCAATCAGCAACTCCTGAGAGTGCCAACGATGGGTCAGGCCCCAAGCTGGATGTTGGGGAGATAGCCATGAACACGATCCCAGAATCTGTGCTATGATGGAGTTTACACTTTAGTGGGGAGATGCACAACAAATGAAAAAACCTCCAAAGAATATTTACTCATCAGTTGATTAAGTCCACACTTATGAAGCTCTAGGCACTGTTCTGTGTGTGTGCTGGAGATAGAGCTGACAACCAAAGCCCCTGCCCTCCTGGCTGTGAAAGTCTAGTTAGGAAGACAGACAAGAAAGAAGAAAATAAGAAAAATATGTTGGGACTTCCTTAGTGGTTCAGCGGTTAAGACTTCTTTCATTGTAAAGAGGGCTTCCCTGGTGACTCAGGGTAAAGAATTCGTCGGTTCCAGCCCTGGGTGGGGAAGTTCCCCTGAAGAAGGGAATGGCAACCCACTCCGGTATTCTTGTCTGGAGAATCCCATGGACAGAGGATCCTGGCGGGCTTCAGTCCATGGGGTAGCAAAGAGTCAGATACAACTGAGCGACTAACACACACATAGTTCACTGATTCTAAGAAGCCACTGGTAATAAGGCGCACCTTTATCTTAATAACCTACTAATAAAATATTTTTCAACTAGACTGTAACACGCCACCAGCTGTAAGGTACAGCTCCACCCCAGAGTGTAAAATTATGGGAAAATGCGTGTTTCAGGAAGGATGAAATAATTCAAGGTGCTCTGACCCGCAGACAATGGAGAACCGCCGCCCAGCTCGGGTGGCATGTACCAGTCGAGGCCACAAGGGGGCGGATTGCGGCGGGAGGGAAGTGGTCCCCGGGCTCCCGGAGGTGCCGGGCGACCCCGCGCACCGCGGCCTCCCTTCCCTGTCTCCGCTCGCAGACAATGCTCCGGAACCGGCGAACCTCGTACCAGGAGCTCTGCGACCACGAGGACTTCCTCACCAAGCTCTGTGGGGAACTGATCAAGACCATCGAGGACACAGAAGACAGCGCGGCCCTGAAAGCGCGGATGCTGCTGCAACAGCAGGACGTCTACACGGTGATTCTCCCCGCCTCGGCCCCGCAGCCCCGCCTCCGCCCTGAGCCGCTGTCCAGCCCGCGACCCCCCCCTCCCGAGCCCCCGGGCGCCCTCTCCTGCTTTCTCCCGGCCTCTCCCAGCCCGTTGCATAAGCTCCTTCTTCCGTCTGGAAGATAGCATCTTTTACACACTCCACCCCTCCCTCCGGTCCCCCGCTTCCCTACCTGGGCCTCGGAATCACACTGGGGGTGGGGTGGGGACTCATCCCAGTTCAGCACTAATAAGCTGGAAGAGTTTGAGTCAACCTCTGAGCCCCATACAAGTGGGGTACAATAGCGCTCACCTCGAAAAGGAGTTGCACCTGGCACAGAGGAGGTGTGGGCCCCAGTGTGGGTCTGGGTCTGGGGACTCCTCTGAGGAAGTCCTGAGTTTTCTGACGGTCCTTGCTCTGACAGCACCAGTGGAAGCTGGGGTACTGGGGTGGTGGTGGTGGTAAGCTAATGGCCCCCCGTTCCCACAGACCATCACTGACATCTTGGAGTACTCCAACAAGAAGAAGCTGCACCAGATGAAGTGTGAGCTCCAGGAATGGGAGGAGAAGGAGGAATCCAAGATCCAAAGTGAGAATCTCTTGGCAGATTAGTTGACTCTAGCCTGGCTCTCTAGGGGAAGCCATCAGGCCCACTACTTCACTTCTGAGGCAGTTCAGTTCAATTCAGTCACTCAGTCGTGTCCGACTCTTTGCGACCCTATGAACCGCAGCACTCCAGGCCTCCTTGTCCATCACCAACTGCCGGAGTCTACCCAAACCCATGTCCATTGAGTCGGTGATGCCATCCAACCATCTCATCCTCTGTCGTCCCCTTCTCCTCCTGCCCTCAATCTTTCCCGGCATCAGGGTCTTTTCAAATGAGTCAGCTCTTCGCATCAGGTGGCTGAAGTATTCGAGTTTCAGCTTCAACATCAGTCCTTCCAATGAACACCCAGGACTGATCTCCTTTAGGATGGACTTGTTGGATCTCCTTGCAGTCCAAGGGACTCTCAAGAGTCTTTTCCAACATCACATTTCAAAAGCATCAATTCTTCGGCGCTCAGCTTTCTTTATAGTCCACTCTCACATCCATACATGACTACTGGAAAAACCATAGGCTTATCAGATGGACCTTTGTTGGCAAAGTAATGTCTCTGCTTTTTAATATGCTAAGATGCACAGCTGACAGCTTACTTATTGCTTAGCACTTGAAGGCCCTACGTGCTTTGTTTTTACTGGCATACTTTCAGTCCTTATAACTACCTATAAGGCAGGGAAGTTTTTTTTTTTCTCCCATTTTACAGATGAGGAAACTGAGGGCTAAGGGAAGTGAAGTAGCCTGCTGAAAGTTGTACAGTTAAGAGCCAGCATCCAATCCCAGCCTGTCTGTTTCCTGCCACGGTTCCTCTGGGAGTGGGAGGCTGAGCAGGTCACTGGTCACAGATTTGTTGAGCCTGTGGTTTTTTTCCCCTGGTGTGTCAGGCAGCTTCAGACATGGGATCCCCTGGAGGGTGGCAGGATAGACTATCTTTTTTTTTTTTTGGCTGCGCAGGGTCTTCGTTGCAGTGTGCAGGCTCTTTGTTGCAGCTCTCAGGCTTTTTCTAGTTGTGCAGCACAGGCTCTGGAGTGCACAGGGCTCAGTAGTTGCTGTTAGTAGGCTTCTCTAGTTGTGGCGTGTGGGCTTAGTTCCCCTACAGCATGTGGAATCTTAGTTCCCTGACCAGGGATCAAACCCTTATCCCTTGCATTGGAAGGCAGATTCTTAACCACTGGACAACCAGGGAAGTCCCAGGATAGGCTATCTTAATCTTGCCCTGTCACCCCATCTCTCCAGTGTTGGTGCTGAGGACCCGGCCCTGGGATAGTTTGTTTCCTATTTTGGATAGGTGGTTGCTTCTCCTGCGAAGGCAAAGCGCTTTCTGGGGGCTTACCCGTCCACCACCTCCCAGCCATGTTTGGGCCTATTTCAGCCCAGACTCCAATCCAGATGAGATTGGGTGCATTCAGGGTGCACCCAGACTCCATTCCACTGGTTAAGGAGAGCTTTGCTTCTCGGGTGGCCCTGGAGTGGTCCTTGAGGGATGATCCTGCCTTCTGTCCCTCCTGATCTCGTCAGACCTGGAACAGCAGGTGGAGCAGCTGAATGCCCAGATCGAGCAGGTCCGTGAGCAGGTGAGCTTCGTGAGCACGTACAAGGACCATGAGTACCCCATCAAGTTGGTGCAGGTTGCCAACCTCATGCGCCAGCTGCAGCAGGTGAAGGACAGCCAGTTGGTAGGTGAGCCCCTGGTTTTCCCTCACTTGACCCTGTGGGAGGCAGGGTTGGTGGCCAACACCTTCCTGCCAACCCCTAGGACGAGCTAGATGACCTCAATGAGATGTGCAGAATGATCCTGGCATCTGTGTCCAACCAGATTCAGAATAAGAAAAAAAGCCTTCTGAGGTCTCTGGTGGTGGTGAGTAGCCAACCACTGTGGCAGGTATCTGAGTCCTGCCCCCAGCCCTGCTTTCTTAACCCTGTCCTCTGCCCTCAGGCCTACCACATGCCCATCTGCTATCCAGGGCATGGGTAGACACTGGGGCCAGTCTAGGGAGCCAGACTTCTGGGGGCCCCTTCTAGGGGACCAGAAGATTTTCCTTCTTCCACAGAAAATCCAGCGTGCCCATCAGGAGACTCTACTGCAGAAGACCTGGAATAACCGGGTTATACTGAAGTACATGGACAAGTTCCAAGAAGTGAGTGGGTTCCAAGAGGGGAGTGGGTGGTCCCCAGGACCTGTGGTGGGGTCAGGCTTGTCCTAATCTGGGGCTCATGAGGTCTCTGGTTGGTCTTCTTCCTTGGCTGTGCCATTAATGTCACTCATCTTCCATCTGAGGAGGGAATTTGTCCTGGACTAGGCCTTGCCTCATTAACCAACACCACCAGCCGTGACCCATCAGCAGCATCACCAAACTTCACCTACACAACCATCATTTTACTATCACTACCCACTCCTTGTCTTCACCTCTTAATTCTTGACATTGACCATCACTCAAGATCATGTTAATGAATTCCACAATCACCACCCTCTCGGGGGTAATTTTCGTTATCTTGCACCTTCACCAGTTGTCTTGAGTCTGACCTTCATCACCTCCACCAGCCCCCACTAATTCTCACTGTCAAGCGCTGCCACCCCCTGCAGGCTGTCTCCCCTCACCCTTTTCAGCACCATCAAATGTCAGTAACTCATGAACCAGCCCTACCCTGCAAGGAGAGAGCCCCGCTTTGGAGTCCGAAAGTCCCAGTGACAAAGCCCAGGCTATTTCCCGAGATGTCCTTATTCGCACATTTTGCCCTTTTCTTCTATCAGTCAGGGAATGTTTGGTTTTTCACTTTCACCTGCTTTCCTCAGTTTATAGACCATTTTGAGGAGGAAATATCCAGATTAAGGGCTGAGATGGAACAGCTGGAATTTCAGACCTGGGAACCCCGAGAGATTGTATTTGCGGACGTTCTACTTCGGAGATCCAAGTAGGTGGTCCTTGAGCAGCATCTCTTACACTAGCCATGCTCTGAGCTTGAGGAAGCTCTCTGTTCTTGGGGGGCAGCCTGGCAGAGAAGGCAGGACCTGTGCAGGGAGGCAGGAGACTGGGTGTTTGCCTTGGCTCTGCCGTTGACCGTGCGGCAGCTGTGACCTTTTGTCATCTCTGGGCCTGAGTGTCCATCTGCACATAGCAGGCTGAGTTAGGTAATCTCCCTGGACCCTTCCAGTTCCATATTCTGTGTCTCAACCAAGCGGGTGCATCCCTGAGCTCTCGGGCTGTTCAGGAAGACGGTGTTGAGTAGGTGGTTGGCTCCAGGGAAGAGTGGCCTGGAAGGCACCCTGCGAAGACAGAGTGGTGTTCTCTCTGTGGGGCAGACTTCTTGGACCGAAAGGGAGAACTCCCTTCCTTCCAAAACCAATTCCCGGCCTGACCTCCCAGGGGCAGGCCCTCCTTGTTTGAGCGTGGGGATCCCACCAGGCCATGCCTCTCCAGGTAGGGCAGTTCCTGCCATTTGCCAATTATTTTTCTTCTCCTTAGCTTCTGTGTCTGTCTCCTCCTCTTCCTCTCCCTTTCCTTATTCCTCCTCTACCTCTTCATCCTCCTTTTAGTTTCCTTAAAAAGTGCTGTCAGATCCACGACGGGCCTATGGAGCACCAGGCATGGTGAGGGCAAACAGTCCTTGGCTCTGCCACCACAGAGCCAAGGAGGGGACCAGATGTGAATCGATAACGAGCCACAGATAAATGTCGCAGCTGAGATGAGAGCTGCTGAAGAAGAAGAGGTGTGGATGTGGGAGAGCGTGGCCTGGACAGAGAGGTGTCTGGAGTGGCAAAGAGGTCTCCCTGAAAATGTGACCTTTATTTGTCCGACTGTGCTGGGTCTCCATTATGGTACACGGGCTTCCCTAGTTGTGGCGTGTGGGCTTAGTTGCCCCACAGCATGTGGGATCTTAGTTCCCAGACCAGGGATCGAACCTGCGTCCCCTGTATTGGAAGGCAGATTCTTCAACACTGGACCACCAGGGAAGTCCTGAGAATGTAACATTTTTAAACCAAGGTCTGAGAGATGATTCATAGAAGTTCACTGGGCAAAGGGGGCTGAAGGGGAAACTGAAGGAAGAGCATTTCTAGGTGGTGGTGCTGGCATCTCGAGATGTGCTAAGCAGGCTCCATTGTCCATACCTGAGCTGTGGACACATTGAAATCAGAATGAGAAGGGCAAGGGTGACATGGGCCAGACTCTCACTTTTATCTGATAGAGCTGATTTTAGAGAATGTAGCTTATATCTCCAGGCATGTTGGCTTCTGAATACTAACCCAGAATTAGGCAAATTGAGTTCCGTGGTCAGCTGCATGGGAGCAAAGGAGACTGTAGTCCTTGTAGGCAGCTCATTGCTGAGCGAGAACAGGGCAGGGCTACCCAGGCCCCAGTCCTCTCTCCAGACTCTCTGTTCAGGTGTTATACCTCCTTCCAGAGCAGAGTGAGTAAAGAGGTGAGGAGAGGCCAGGAGCAGTATGCCCACTGATGATGTATGCCCACTGATGGCAATATGCCCATTGATGCCCTTCCATGGGCAGGGAGGTGCCAGGAGTGGGAAGAAGCTATCTCCTCCTAAAATGTGGGAATGGCATGCTGATAGATAGAACTTCTCCATCTAAAACATTCTCTGGAATCACCTTGAGAACTTATTGAAAAGCAGATTCTGAATCAATAGGACTGGAGTGGGGCTCGAGAATCTACATTTCTAAGAAGCGCCTGGAAGATGCTGAGGTGCTGATCCCTGGGCCACAGACTGAGCAGTGAGGCTGATAGACGTGTAGTAGGAGGGAAGTTGGTGTGTACGAGGAGCTGAGTGAGGTTGGACTGCAGAGTGATGGGGAAAGTAATGGACAGCCCCGCCCCTAGTGACTTCCATGCAGGGCAGGGCCCTGTAGACCAAAGATATTTGATCCTGAAAGCAAAGAACTTTTTTTTTGCCCATACTATGTGGCATACAGGATCTTAGTTCCCCAACCAGGGATCAAACCTGTGCTCCCTGCAGTGGAAGTGTGGGGTCTTAAGCACTGAACCACGAGGGAAGTCCTAAGTAAAGACTTTCAAAGCTCAGTGATGACATCAGACTTGCATTCCAAGAAAAGACACTTTGAAAAGAATATGGAGAAGATATTGGAGAGGCTGTGTTGGGAGTCCAGTTGGTTGTGATGGTGGTTGTGTGTGGAGGGGGTGGTTGGGAGTGACTTGGCCAAGATGGGTGGCAGAAGAGAGAGAAGAGATGGACAGAGTGGAGAAATATTTAACAAGGTAAAATCTGTAGGACTTCGTGATATTTGGATATGGGAAGCACAGGACAGGGAGGTGTCAAGAATGACCCTTGGGTTATTGGCTTTTGTAACAGGGTGGGTATTGGTACCAAACCCAGAGAGAGGGAAGACTGGGACTGGGGGTGAAGGATGCATGTGTAGATAAATCAGCAGTTGATTTGGATACTGAGTTTAAGTTATGGAGGCCTGAGTGTGGAGCCAACAGGTAGGGAGCTGGGGGTATAAGTGTAGATCTCAGAAGACAGACATTGGCTGGAAATGGAAATTTTGGCAATGCCAGTACAAGCTGGAATCAAGGTTGCTGGGAGAAATATCAATAACCTCAGATATACGGATGACACCACCCTTATGGCAGAAAGTAAAGAGGAACTAAAGAGCCTCTTGATGAAGGTGAAAGAGGAGAGTAAAAAAAGCTGTCTTAAAACTCAGCATTCAGAAAACTAAGATCATGGCATCTGGTCCCATCACTTCTTGGCAAATAGATGGGGAAACAATGAAAACAGTGACATTTTATCTTCTTGGGCTCCAAAATCACTGCAAACAGTGACTGCAGCCATGAAATTAAAAGATTCTGGCTCCTTGGAAGAAAAGCTATGACAAACCTAGACAGTGTATTCAAAAGCAGAGATGTCACTTTGCTGACAAAGGTTCATATAGTCAAAGCTATGGTTTTTCCATTAGTCATGTATGGATGTGAGACTTGAACCTTAAAGAAGGCTGAGTGCTGAAGAATGGATGCTTTTGAACTGTGACTGAGTGACTGAACAACAGTGCAGAGATGCATTTTTTTTTTACTATTACTTTCAACGATTTCAAATGTATAGAAAAGTTGAGAGAATACTATGATGAGTACCCAGTTACCCATCTAGATTTAGAATTTGTTATATTTTGGCCATATTGGCTCCATCTTAATTTCTTCCAGACCCTCCCTATTTGCCAGGTGAGGAAACAGAGGCTTGCCTGGGGTCTGTCTCCAGTGAAGGTGGGAGGCTCAGAAAGGAAAAACAGTGTGTTTGAGGCGACACAGAGCCAGGCTTCCAAAACTGTCATTCTGACTCCAGGAGAGCACTCATCCTGAAGGGCCCCAGCACTTGAGAGCTGAGCTCCTGCTCGCTGTTGACCTCAGACCTCTGTAGGGGAACATGAATCCTGCCAAACCAATTCCTGCTTCATTTTGATTGTGTGCATGTGTGTGCACAGGTTGTTTTGGAATGGGGCTCCCCAGTACCAGTGTTCTAAAGAGCAGGGCTCCCCTGAGGCCATGCTCCCCTACCTGCAGCTCTAGTGCCTGGCCTCTTACACCACGGCTTTGCTCTTCCCTACAGGTGCACCCCCGACATGGACATCATCCTCAACATCCCTGTGGAAGAGCCACTGCCCTTCTAGATGGTGGGGCTGGGGGCCAACCCTCTTTCTCTGTTCTCTTCCCCCTACCTGGAGCCTTGAGTTCTCTCCTAAGACCAGGTCCCCATTCAGGCACCAGTCTGCAGTTCCTTCCCTCCTCACTCCCTTCCTCTTTCCCCACTTTCTTTCCCTCTCTCCCTTCCTCTCTTCTTTTCTCTCCTGCCCCTCATTCATTCTGATTGGAGCAGCTACTTGGGCCAGATAGGAATTCCTAGGCGAGTCCTTGTCACCAGTAAAGTTGGGCTTGCACTGGTCTTTGCGTGTCTGGGGCTTCCTAAGGCGTGGTAGGAATAGATTTTGCCTTAAGATAAGAGGTGGATAACTGTGTTGCCTGTATCTGGGGCTCAGAGCTTCTCAACAAGTGCTGGACAGACCCCCTGCCTGAGTCTCTGTGATTCTGTGGCTCCAGCCGCCCCCTCCCTGGTGCAGTGGGAGCCCACTTTCCCCCCTGATTTGTGCCCAGATCTTATGAGACCAATGCCTGGATGGAGAGGGGGACTCCTGGAGTTTGATACCTCGGGGAATTTGCCGAACCTTCACTGCTGCTGTACAGTCCGGTCATCTATCTGTCCACCACCTGTATTCTCACTGTACGTGGACAGGAACACCAACTTGTCTTTGGGTGCCCGGTCAGGCACCATTCCCCACCACGTAGTCTTCCAAGGTGGACTTAGAGGGGTGATGCCTGCATCCCCTTCAAACAAGGACTTGTTGCTTGGGTTACCGGGAGGGGCATTGGCAGGTGTCCTCCAGCTGCCAGTCCCATCGGGGTTTGTGTGAGGTGCAGAGAGCCGGGCCCCTTCCTGCCTCTGATGATGCTCGATGTGCAAACACCAAAGGCTCCTCTGGTTCCACAGCTCCCTGGAAGGTTGGTGGAAACTGCCTCTGGGTCTGCACTGCAGCTTGACTTCCTTGTCTTCCCAGCCCTGCCTAGCCCTCTCTTCTCTCCCTCAGCTAATTTCAAGGACACTCAATAATCAATGCTTGTACCCTATGCTGTGTCTCACAGTTGGCCTCCCTGGGGACCTGGTCTACCCCCTACTTCCAAGAGCCTCTGATGACTCATAGATCGGCTCTGTGTGTTGGGATACATTGGGTTACAGGTGACAGAACACCCAAGTCAAATTGGCCTAAACAGTAAAGGGCTGGGGTAAATATTTCTAGATGAGGTGAGGCTTTAACCAGAAATCAAGTGATGACACCAAGGACCTGGTTTCCCTTTTTCTCCTTCATTTTCCACGTGTTTCCCCTTGCTGAGGTCGTCACTCCTTGTGGTCCCAGGATGGCTGCCTGCATCTCCTAGGGAGTTATGATTCTTTTTCATGTCCTGCTAGAAAGAAAGAGTGTCTGTTTCCCAGAATTTTCAGCCAATGTTTTAAGATTCACTATGACTGGGTCACATCACAAGCCCACCAGGAACCAGCCTAGGAGGTGGAGAATGCCTGCTAGTTTAGTCTAGACCCCTGGAGCAGAGGAAGGTGTGGACAGGCTGGGCACATGACCCAGGCTAAGCCAACAGGCATCCCCAGAAGCATATGGATCTCCAGACAGAAATGGACAGTGCTGAACATCATCATAGCAAATGCTTAGCTGGAACTTATTACATCTGTCAGCTCATCAGATCCTCACAGGAAAAACCCTAGGAGGTGGGTACTGTGAGCATTTTCATTTTAACAGAGGAGGAACCCAAAGCATAAAGCTGTTCAGTGACTTTTTCGAGAGTCACCAGGCTGCAAGTGGTAGAGGCAGTTCACTTTTAACCAGTGCACCGTCAGGAGCTCAGCTGGGCTGGAGAGAGCTGAGCCACCAGGTGTCATAGGAGCCAATTAAGACAAGTCCAGGACTCCCTGGTGCTCTAGTGGTTAAGAATCCTCCTGCCAGTGCAGTGGACAGAGGTTCGACCTCTGGTCTGGGAAGATCCCACTTGCCTGGGGGGAAACTAATCCGGTGAGCCACAACTACTGAAGCCCACATGCCTGGAGCCCATGCTCCACAACACGAGAAGCCACCACAATAAGCCAGAGCGCAGCAGTGAAGACCCAGCACAGCCCCCCACCCCCCACCAAAAAAAAGGAGTCCAAATGAAAGTAACAGTCCAGCTTCAACTGCTCACTTCTGTAGCATAAGGAAGAGGCCACTAAACTGGAGAAGCGCTGACTTCACTTCCTTGACTTTTCCCCTTGGGATGAATGGCACCAGCGGGTGGGGTGGGTCAGCACCAGGGATGTTCTCACTGCTGGGGCCTGTGAACCTAGGGGTCCAAGTCGGGGGTTGGGGTGAGGGTGGGTGGAGTGGGGAAGGGAGTGTAGGGAGGGCTAGGAGCAGGAAGGTCCTGAGTCCTGAGGCAGAAAGGAGACGAGTGTCTTTGAGGTTTTTCCTCTACCCCTGATAAGGGGGAGGCACCTGAGGAGGGCCTTGGCCAAAGGCAACCCCCTCCCTTGCTGAAGGTCTCTGAAGGAAGCTGGGCTAAGAATGTAGGATGGGCCAGGGCCTTGTGTCCTTGGCTGTGACCCCTCAGAGATTGCGTGCACTGGCGGGGCACCACACTGGTGTGTGGGGGGGTGGGCAGACTTCCCTACCAGGCCTGCCGGGGAGAGCCTTTGTAATGGCCTGTGGTTGTACCTGAGAAGTTAACAGATGTACACTATTCTGTGGGGCTTCCATGGCAGCTCAGCAGTAAAGAATTGACCTACAGTGTAGGAGACAAGGATTCAATCCCTGGGTCGGGAAGATCCCCTGGAGGAGGGCATGGCAACGCACTCCAGTATTCTTGCCTGGAAAATTCCATGGACAGAGAAGCCTGCTGGGCTACAGTCATGGGGTCACAAAGAGTCGGATACGACTGAGGCCACAGCATGCACACACGCACGCACGCTCTATGAAAACAGATGAACAACAAAGACCTACCCTATAGTACAGGGAACTATATTCAACATCTCCTAGCAACGATTAATGGAAAAGAATCTGACATCTATAAATAACATATATATATATATATATATAACTTGACTGTACACCTGATACTAATATAACATTGTTAATCAACTGTACTCCAATTAAAAAAAAAAACTTCAAAAAAGTCTCGCGTAAGTTTTTGGCCAGAAGCTGGATTCCTTGTAGTGAGGGGATGAATGAGTTCTGAGGGGGAAACCAAAAAAGGACAACTGACCACGTGGATTCCCTCTCGTCACACACAGCGGTGGTGCCTCCAGTTGTGACAGAGTGTGCCCCCACACGTGCACAGCTGTATATGGATGTTCTCTCACTTTCAGAGCTTCAAATGGGTGGATCCTCACATGCGCACGTGCACACGGATATACACCAGGACTGCCCTTATCAATAAAAGGACCGATTGTGTGTCTTGTCCAGAACTCTCTGTGTTAGTCAGCTTTGTCCCCCTTAGCACGGCTGCATGAGAAGCACCCGCAGAACTCAGTGGACTGCAGCAGTGAAAGTTTATCCTCTTCTCAGGGTCCTCAGGTCGACTGCACATTGGCCGAACTCAGCTGGGGTGGTTGGGCAGCTCTGCTTCAGGTTGTGGGTCTGCTGGGTTTGGCTCCAGACTGTGGATCAAGGGTACTCCTGGGCTCTGGGGTTGTCTGGGGTGTGCTTTTCTCACGGGGGGTCCCGGGAGCAAATGAGTCAGGTCTTCACTTAAGACCCCTGCTTTCAGATGTGCGAACATTTCACTGGGCAAAGGAGGTCACAAGTCCAGGGCCCGAATGACTTAAGGAGGGAGGTAGATCCCTCCCCCCCCACCTCCCTTCACTTACCCATGGGAGGGTGAGGGGAGTGGGTGTGTGCTGAAGAGTGAATTAGACAATCACGCTTTCCTGTCCATAGAGGCAGGGACTGAGCTCCTGGCATTAGTTTTCTATTGCTGCTGCAACAAATTGCTGCAGTCTTAAATAAAACAACACAAATTTATTATCTGACCTATCTGTAGGTCAGAAGTCTGACACAGATCTCGAAAGGCTAAAATCTAGGGATCATCAGGGCTGTCTTCTTTTCTGGAGGCACTAGAGGAGAATCTATTTTCTTGCCTCTTCCAGTTTCTAGAGTCTGCCTGTGTTCCTTGGCTTGTGGGTCCGTCCTCCATCTTCAGAACCAGTAACAGCAGGCTGAGTCCTTCTCCCATCACATCACTCTGGCCTCCTCTGCTGCCCTTTCCTCTACTTTTAAGGATTGTGATGACACCGGGCCCACCAGGCTAATGCAGAGTAATCTCTCCATTATAAGGTCAGCTGATTGGCAACCTTAGTTTTATCTGCAATCATAATTCTTCTTTTCCATGTAGCATAACACACTCCCAGATTCTGGGGATAGTATTCAGACATCTTTAAGGGGCTGTTTTTGGCTCAGCTGGTAAAGAATCCGCCTGCACTGCGGGAGACCTGGGTTTGATCCCTGGGTTGGGAATATCCCCTGGAGAAGGGAATGGCTACCCACTCTAGTATTCTGGCCTAGAGAATTCCATAGACTGTATAGTCCATGGGGTCTCAAATAGTCGGACATGACTGAGAGACTTTTGTTTTAGGCGGCTATTATTCCTCCTACTCCAAAGATTCATGTCTATCCTACAGGCAAAATATACACTCACCTCTTCCCAAAGTCTCATCCTGTTATCACATCAACTCAAAAGAGAAGCATTTCATCTAAAAGCCATCAGTTCAAAAATCCCAAATATCATTTAAACCAGATAGAGGGAGGCTCTGAAAAGACTTTATTCATCCCTGGACAAAATTCTTTCCCATCTGTGAACCCATGAAACTCAGAAAACAAGTTATTTGTTCACAAAATGCAGTGGTGGGTAGACATTAGATAAAAGTTACAGATTTTTCCATTCAAAAGGGAGAAAATGAAAGGAAAAAAGGAGTCACTGGTCCCTAGCGATTTCAAAATTCAACTGCTTTCTAGGCCTGGGAGTAATCTTCTAGGCTTGTATCATCACAGTCCTTAAAAATGGAAGAAGGGGGCAGAAGAAGAAGCTGGAGTGTTTTGGGGAGGCCATTCAGGGGCAGGGCAATGGTTGGCAGTCAAGCGGTCCTTGAGAGCCTGCAAAGAATGGGGGATAGAGAGGAAAAATTCATGGAAATTCTTAATTTTTGGAAATCATCCACCCAGGAGAGGGTCGCCACTCATTTGTTCTTCAAAGGGTGGGGCTGGTCTAGATTATTCAGAACAGCAGTTCCCAGCCTTTTTGGAACAAAAGATCAGTTTAGTGGAAGACGGTTTTACCACGAATGATGTTTCTGGATTATTCATCAAGCACATGACGTTTATTTTGCAGCTGCTCCCCAGCTCTAGCATCACAACCTCAGCTCCACCTTAGATCATCAGGCATTATATGCTCATAAGGAACACACAACCTAGATCCCTCGTTTGCACAGATCACAGTAGGGTTCCCATGCATATGAGACTCTAATGCTTCTGATCCTACAGGAGGCAGAGCTCAGGAGGCAGTGTGAGCATTGACGAGACTATGAATACAATTGCCTGTCGCTTGCCTCTTGCTGTGGGCCCCCCCCACCATCCCCATCTGTGGCCCAGGGGTTGTGGACCCCTGATTCCACCAAACATTTAAAAAGCCCTCAGGTCATGTGGGGTAGATTTATGAAACAGGTTTGTGTAAAGCTCTCTAGCAGGGAGTCATTGGCCCAAGTGGGTCTGCTTCATCCATTTTCCTCTCTCTGCCTAGGGACTGCTGCGTTCAAGGAGGAGTCTCATCAGAGAATTCAGAATTTTGCACAGAAGAGGTTGGCTTCCTCTGGGTGGGTAGGCAGACTCATATTCAGAGGCTAAGTGCAGAAGCCAAAGCTTAAATACACAATGGTCCAGTGCACCAAGGTGTCACTATTGATCTGGGGCAGCAGGGCTGGCGGCCAGTTGCGCCTGGACTCTGCTCGTCCTAACTGAATGTGTTTATGCTGGGATGTGTTGGGGGCCGTTCCCCATCGTCAGAGATGTGGGACCTGCCTAGACTGGCTGAGAAAAATGCAGGGGCAGTCTAAGTGCTGCAGTGGCCCCAGGGTGAGCAAACCCAGCAAGAGGAGACAGAGCTTGCATGGGGCCCACGTGAGGCCAGGTCTGTTCTATGCCAAGGTCGAAATTAGGGTCCCAGCTCGTGGCGGTGTCCTAGGCAATGCTGTCTCCTGTGGAGTCTTCTGAAGGGGTTGTCACCTTAGGTGAAGTCCTGTGGCGAGGCGATGTCCTCTCATCCTCTCAGGTTCGGAGACGCCCTGAATTGAGGCCTGAGTGTAGTTATAATGGGGAATTGGCCTCTGAACGACCTTGAGACATAGAGCCTTGTTGGGTGAAGGTGGGGGTGGGGGTTGCAGATGCATTAACGTTTACTCCATAGGTTAGTGTCTCCATTTGCCTGGTTGGGCTTCCCCGATAGCTCAGTTGGTAAAGAATCCGCCTGCAATACAGGAGGCCTGTTTGACTCCTGGGTTGGAAAGATGTGCTGGAGAATGGATAGGCTACCCACTCCAGTGTTCTTGGGCTTCCCTTGTGGCTCAGCTGGTAAAGAATCCACCCGCAGTGCGGGAGACCTGGGTTCGATCCCTGGGTTGAGAAGATCCCCAGGAGATCTTTATTGTTGTCAGTTGCCTGGGAAGGGGCCAGGGGCCAGGGCAGTCACCCCGGGCTCAGCAGGAGAATATCCTGGGTGACACCACTCATGCGTGGGGAGTTGCCGGACCACATTATTTGAGGGTATTTTTCACTTGTGTCAGTTGTAAGTTATTCTGCCCCCTAATCACAAGCCATACCATACTGTCTGCTGGGCTGGGTACAATTACCTCCACTTCCTGTGAAAGTTCATAGTTATTACTGGCTTGAATAGGCCCTCCTATCCTGGAATTTATGCAAAACTGCCTTAAGCAGATTAGGACTCCAAATCGTGGAATTCGGGGAGGTGGAGCACTCCGTAATGAAAGAATCTCACCCTATTGTCTCTCTGTCACCCTTTCCTGGAGTTTTGGAACGCAGCAGGAGCCAGAGAGGATGTTATGGGGAACCAGGGGAGGGGAAAAAGACTGGGTCTCACCTTTGATGACAAGAACAGACCATTGCGGGTGTCTCTTGAGCGTTTTGCTGGATGTCTCCGAAGGGGGAGAATTTAACACGGTCAGAGTTGTGGGCAGGCATGAACCAGATGCTAAAATATTAGATGACTAGGCACTATTTTTAAGTTTTAGTAGGGATTGTTTGAAAAGCTTATTTTGGCACTCAGTGAGGCCAGCTAATTGGACAAAAGGAAGTTTCCTGTTTTGTTTTATTATTTTTTTTATTTGGTTGCACTGGGTCTTAGTTGCGGCATGTGAGACCTAATTCCCTGACCAAGGATCAAACTCAGGCCCCCCACATTGGGAACACAGTGTCTTGACCACTGGACCACCAGTGAAGTTCCTGAAGTTTCCTCTTTAAAGGCCCATCTCTGTGTATCTTGTAAAGTGCATTGTGAGCCTTGATACAAATCTAGTTTAGGGCACATGTGGAAATTAGAGGGGCCCCGGAGCAGTGGCATCTAACGCTGAGTGTCAGATGTATCCCCACAATAAGCCCGTGTGTTGACCATGGCTTGTATATACTGAATATCGCCAGCAGATGGCGGTACAGGCCAAATAAAATGAACCTGTCGCCAACTTCAAGGGCGTGATAGGAGGGAATGGCAGAGTATATCACGGAAAATGCTGGACTGAATAACTCACAAGCTGGAATCAAGATTGCCGGAAGAAATATCAACAATCTCAGACATGCAGATGATATCCCTTTAATGGCAGAAAGTGAAGAGGAACTAAAGAGCCTCTTGATGAATGTGAAAGAGGAGAGTGGAACAGATGACTTAAAACTCAGCATTAATAAAACTAAGACCATGGCATCCGGTCCCATCACTTCACGGCAAATAGATGGGGAAAAAATGGAAACAATGGCAGATTTTATTTTCCTGGGCTCCAAAATCACTGTGGATGGTGACTGCAGCCATGAAATTAAAACATGCTTGCCCCTTGGGAGAAAAGTTACGACAAGCCTAGAGTGTATTCAAAAGCAGAGACATCACTTTGCTGACAAAGGTCCGTATAGTCAGAGCTACGGATTTTCCAGTTACCATGTACGGATGTGAGAGCTGGACAATAAAAAAGGCTGAGTACTGAAGAATTGTTTTCAAACTGTGGTGCTGGAGAAGACTCTTGAGAGTCCCTCGGACAGCAGGGAGATCAGGGAAGATGCAATAATCTAGACTTGCTGAAATCATTCTTTTCATATGCATCTCAGCTATCTAGGGCCAGTGCTTACCCTCACCATGGGGAGTGGCTAATGGCTGCCAGATAGATGGCATTGTTCTCCTTGGGTGCCCTCTGGGCTCAGAAATTGGAGAGCTTGAATCGAAGATGGCTATGACATCCTCCTCAGCGGTAAAGAATCTGCCTGCAGTGCAGGAGCCACAGGAGATGTGGGTTCAATCCCTGGGTCGGGAGGATACCCTGGAGGAGGGTATGGCAACCCATTGCAGTATTCTTGCCTGGAGAATCCCCTTGGCAGAGGCGCCTGGCTACTTAGCACACACACACACACTTCATTTCATCACCCTCAGGAATCCCAGACACAGATTAGGGGAATGGGTAGAAAACTGGAAGACGGGGCCAATCTGAGTTGTGGTATGCTTTACAATCATTGTGCTTCTGTTAGAATATTACTTTTTCCTGTTAATGTGTTTACTGTAGAAAATTATATGTATAAGTAATCAATAAAAAACACTATTCATAATTCCATATCTTTGTATCACTTTAGGGCCTCTTGCTATCAGAAATGCATTTATATGATAAAAATATATTTATAATCCATGCTGTTTTCTAAAAAGATTAAATGCTGTGTAAGATTATTGTGTGCTGATCTAGTTATGAATATAAGGATGTGACTAGGAGAAGCAGAGAGAGGGCAAAATGGCAAAAGAAGGGGAGAATCAGATGGGGTGGGGGTCTGAGTAGAGAAGTAGGCTGACTTCAAGACCCAGGGTCCATGGGCTGAGATGTCAGTGGCTAAAAAGAACTTGAAAAAAAAAAAAAGAAACTTTAAAGGGAATTATGAAATTTTGTTGGATAGGAGTGATGCAAAATTTCTCCCACATCTCCCCATGCAGTCTTCAGCACAACTTGTATTTCTCATGACTCTATTGTGGAGTTGAATCTATTTTGGGATGCTCTGTATTTCATCTTTGAGGAGAGTGTGGAGCAAAAACTGTAGCTATTGAGAGCATCCCAGTGTTTTGGGTACTGGTTTGTGTGTGTGCTTGTATTTTTGCTGTAAAAAGGGATCAATTTATACATATGATTTTTAAAATTGCTCTTTAAAATAATAGCACATCAAAGTTATTCTCTATGACTGAAGAGAACGCTAACCTTATCCTTTAAGAAAAAAGTTGTTTATTATTTATTTGGCTGCATCAGGTCTTAGTAGCTTCAGGAAAGCTCGGTAGTTGCCCCCCAGTGTGTGGGATCTTAATTCCCTGACCAGGGATCAAACCTGCATTCTCTGCATTGCAAAGTGGATTCTGGTCTTAACTGGACCACCAGGAAAGTCCCTAAACATACCCTTTTTAAGAGGTGCATAGTATCCACATTATGAATCTATAGCTATTTAACTTCACATTTCGCTCATCCCTGGACATATAGGCAGCTTCCGGTTTTTCATTATTTTAAACTATGCTGTTAAGATTATGTCTTATTCACACATTTTTATTTTAAGTTTATTTGGTTGCACCGGATCATAGTTGCAGCATGTGGGATCTAGTTCTGCATTGGGAGTATGAAGTCTTAACCACTGAAACACCAGGGAAGTCACCATCCATCATTTTTAAACTACGGATTCTGGTTATTTCCTCAGAATACAGTCATTCCTAAAATTAGAGTCTCTCAGCCAAAGAACATGAACAAGGTTTAAGGTTTTTAATTTTTAAAATATTTTTTAGAAAGGATGTAGATTTACAGAAGTAGCATTAACTGATTTAAATGAATAAAAGACCTGTTTCTTTGTACTTGTTTTCACTCGGCCTTCTGATAGGATTATGCCAACTTTATATGATATGACTACCACTGATTCGATGGACATGTGTTTGAGCACGCTCTGGGAGTTGGTGATGGACAGGGAAGCCTAGTGTGCTGCAGTCCATAGGGTTGCAGAGTTGGACATGACTGAGCGACTGAACTGAACTGATATGATATACATATGATATGGCTGGGCACATTCAAGTCACCAGCATCATTGCCTTGCTTTCAGATACTGCTATGACTGTCAGATCTATGTATTTTGTCCATTTCATTATGCAAATGAGTACCTCATCTGTCGATCCACATGGAAGCCAAATATACACATTCGGCTCCTTTCTCTCCTATGCTTTGTGGCAGGCATGGGGTGCCCCACTCAGCCCTCCCATCAGGAGAACTGCCTTGAGGATGTAGTTGGTGGAGAGCCTTCAGCTGCCATATTTCCAGATGTGTGGTAGCATTCTCCCCGAGGTCGTGTTCCCCAGGGGCTGCTCCCAGCCAGTGACTGAAGCCAGTGCCTAGCCACTCCTGCCCTGGGTGGGGCTCCTCTGAGGAGCAATTCTTGTTTTGGGGCCTTGATGGGCTTGGCTGAGACTTTTCTTCAATCTCCAGCCTCAGGCTCCTCCTATCTAGTCCCCTGTCTGTCCATCCTTCCTTTTACAGGAATCAGACCAGTAATGTAGCGTGAGGACTCTCCCTGTCTGCTCCTTCTCACCGCCACCCCATGGATGAGTCCGCAGGGCAGCCATTCCTGTAGGATAGATACAAACTCCGTACAGTTTATTGAGTGAAAGACACAGAGAGAGAGAAAACAGGAGCTTTAAGTCACGATAGTCCTTTGACTCCTTGAAGATTCTATTGTTTTACCCATTGGTCCTTGGTTCGGCCAACTGTGTATTTTCTGTATGGTCTGTTAGGTTTCCGGATGGGTGGTTGCATCATGGGCTTTGCTATGAAGAGGCCTTTGACACAACACTGTTTGTACCTGTCACACACGAATATCGTTTTTTCCAGGGAGCCACATTCCAGCTTGCAGTGTCCCGCGATCTTACGTCCGCAAATTGTTCCGCCCCCTTTGGCTGCAAGGGAGAAAAAAAGATGTAGAATCCAAGGTTAGAAACAACTGATGGACTGCCAAGGGGTTGGGCTATTTTTTTTTTTTTTTTGGCCCCACCATGGGCATGTGGGATCCTGAACTCTGACCAGGAATAGAACCCTCACCCCACTAGACTGCCAGGGAAGTCCCTAAAGGGGACTTTTTATCCTCAAATGTATGCTTGAGATATGAGTCTTGAGAAGGACTCAGGAGAAGACAGAATTTTCCCTTGATGGATGGCCTCTGGGAATGTGGAAGAGTTCTTTGTCTTTGCCAGCATCTACATCTTTGCAACAGCTAAAGCCTCTTGTTGCTGTAGCTGGTACCACAGAATGTCTGAGTAAAAAGGGGAATGGGGAGCCAGGTCTTCACTGTCGGGGAGGCATTTGAACACTCCGAGGGGGACTTGTGCCTGTTCTTACTCATCCCACATCTCCTTTTTTAAAAATTAATTTATTTATTTTAATTGGAGGCTAATTACTTTATACTATTGGAGTGTTTTCTGCCATGCATTGACATGAATCAGCCATGGGTGTACATGTGTCCCCCATCCTGAACTCCCCTCCCACTTCCCTCCCTATCCCATCTTTCAGGGTTGTCCCAGTGCACCACACATCTCCTTGTAAAGGTGTTCCTGCCTCACTTGTTCTTAGGGAATATGAACTTGTCAATATCAATCAACTCCGAGTGAAAAAAAAAAAGTTGAATCATTCTCCAGAAGCATTAAAGAGGAAATAATCATTGCTATGACAGGCTATTTTGCATTCATACACCGTTACCAAGTACAACCTTCTCATCAAACCTGAGGGCTTTGTCTCTGTGCTCTGTGTCCACCATGGGCCCACAGCCCAGGCATCTTCTGAGAGGCTTCTCCTCTGGTTCTTCACACCTGTTGCCTGGCTCTCTGGATTTTCTCTCTGGCTCTCCGTTCTCCTCCCCCAGGGTTTGAGCTGAGCACCTTGTATGACATTTTATGTAAACTTAGCTTCTTAAGAGGTCTCCTGTTCTCCCGGCCAGCCCTCTTGGGCGCAGGCAGGTGCTCCTGAATTTCTTACCCCAGGGCTTGGTCTCTCCTCTGAGCACAAACCTGAGTCTGATCTCAGAAAATGTGGAAGAGAGATGCCTTCTCAGCGTTTTAGGAGCTTAGATGTAGAGAGCTCATGTAAAGGGAAAGGGAGATATTTTGAACCAGGTTGGAGCTGACTCTTGTTTTAGAATGGGAAAAAATTGGGGCAGATTGGCTTTGGTATAGGGTTATAAGAAGTGATGGATGGATAAGGGGTATTGGGGACAGTGATGGATGCTGGGAGACTCCCACTTTAGGTCAGAGCTCAGTGGGCTGACCCCTGCTTACTTCCAACCTGGCTTGTCTGTTACCAGAGCAACCAGATCTGCTGGTGTTCCTGGCCCTCAGTCCCTTCACGCTTCTCCAACAAGTTTACCTGGGGTCACCAGGAATCCCAGGGCTGTAAAGACCAGGAGCAGGAGCTTCATGGCTGAAGGGCTGGCCTGGGGAGTAGGTGGTGGTTTAGTGGAGTCAGGGCCCTCTGCTGACGTATGCCTGGAGCTACTGCCTTTATAGGGTCTACACAATGCCAGGCTCCTGGGCAGTGATCCAGGAGAAGTCTCTGAAACCCAGAACAGGCAGGTTAGATCAGAGTGTCTAATAGACTGTAGCCTGGATTGATTTATCGAGCACCTGTATTCTAGGCTATTAGTAAGAAGAGAGAAACAGAACAAAGAGCATCCTATCTTTGAAATTGTCTTCTAGCCAGTGTTGGTGAGGGTGTGGGGAAACTTGTGTTCTCTCGAAATGTTGCTGGGAGTTTTGCTTTCGTAGAGCAATTTGGCATCAGAAATCTTAAAAAGAATGCATACCTTTTGACTCAGAGACTCTGTTCCTTGGACTTCTGTCTGATGAAATAATTAAACAAGTACACAGAGAGGTTTATCTCAACGTTGTTCACAGTAGCAGAAAACCAAAAGCAACCTAAATGATGGTAAAAACAAACTATGGAAACAAAATACATATCTAGTATGGTTTATAGGAATATTACTTTTTGCCTGTTTCAATATGAATACATGTGTGCTCAGTCGTGTCTGATTCTTTGTGACCCTGTGGGTGGTAGCCTGCCAGGCTCCTCTGTCCATGTAAGTTTTTCAGGCAGGAATATTGGAGTGGGTTGCCATTTCCTACACCAGGGGATCTTCCCGACCTGGGGATAGAACTGGCCTCTCTAGCATCCCTTGCTTTGGCAGGCAAATTCTTTACCACTGAGTCACCTGGGAAGCCTCGTCAATATGAATACTCTCATTGAAACTGAGAGGGAGCCCTAAGGGGCCCTCTCAGATACAAAGCCCCTCTGTTCCCTGCTTCTGGTAAAAAAATAGCTTTAGTGTCCTAGGCCTTTCCTGAGTTCCAAAGAGCAGGCACAGGCAGCTACAATTTAGGGAAAGGAGGGAATGCAGAAAACACAGGAAAAGCAAGAAAACAAGAAATGTAATGACAATAGTTTAGCAATAAAAGAGTCTTAGTTCCTCCTCAAGGGATATACATAATAGTCTAATGCATATCTTTGAGAAGTTCTTTGAGAACTAAGATAGACCACACACATCTTCCAGACCCCCTCTTATCCTGGACTCTTTTGTTGATCTTTATTTTGATTAATCTGCCTAACCTTTGTCCCAAGGGATTGTGGGTCAGGTTTCCCATTGTAATATCTGCTTTCCAGCTTTTAAAATTATACTATACTGGGATAAACAGAGAAGACTTGTTTTGGGTCCTTAATGTTGGGGGACTAGCAGAGGGTCCCTTTGTCTCACCCAACCTTTGGTAGTGCTGCATTAAACCTCTGTTTTAACTCATCCATGGCCATTTTAGTCATTCTGATGTTGGCCAAAATCTTGGCTTTCTCTGAAAACCGAAGCCAAATACAAAATACGGAGACAGAGTTTGCAGAAAATAGAAAAGTGGCTTAAATTCTCAGCCTATGGAGAGGGGAATACGGTTGCTTATGCCTCAAGAACTGTCACCTTGCTCTATGAGGAGTCTAGAGGCTTATATAAGGCAAGGGCTTGGCAGTCAGGAATCAGCTAGAAGTCGTGATGAGGAACAAATATGATAGGATCTTGATTTCTTCCCCTTGAATTGTTTCAAAGACCGTCATAGGCTGGTGTCAGTAACGCAGTAATTGAATCTGGCAGTTTGGTGGCTCTGCAGCCTTCTTTCTGATATGTAACTACAAGGGAAAGGGTGTTTGTAAGGGTAAACACCAGATACAGGATGTGTTTAGCATAGAGTTCAAGGAAAAAATGTGAATTACAGCTCCTGCAGAGTTAGGGGGCAGAAAAGGAAACTTAGTTACAGACATTCACAGTTAGGAGCAGCTAAAGTTAAAAAACAAGAAATCAGGCCTGCTCATTGTTTTCTTTATCTTTGTTCTCAGGAAAGGGAAAGAGAAAAACTCATTCCTGTTTTTTCCTTTTTACTGCAACAATTCTATTTCTTAGTAACAGTCTAAAGACTTCCACCTGCTGGGGTGAGTCCCAAGACTCTCCTCTTTCTGTTTCCTGTTTGTTTCATTGCTATCAATATTTGCTTTGCTCACCCTATTTTTAAATAACTCTTGAAAAATTTCCATCTTGTTGGGAAGCGTCCCCGGAACCTCCCTCAGCCTGTCCCCATTCTCTTGTTCATTAATTGAATGTTTTTATTAGCATCTATTATACCTATGAGGGGGCTTCCCTGGAGGCTCAGAGGTAAAGAGTCTGTTGTAGGAAGGGGGACCGCTTTCAGGGCCCGAAACCGGCTCTTGTCTAACATTCAGAAATGAATTGTCCAAAGAGACACATGCGCTGACAAGGCAAGAGATTTTCTTGGGAAAGGGCACCCAGGCGGAGCGGAGGGCAGCAGGGTAAGGGAACCCAGGAGAACTCCACCATGTGGCTCGCAGTCTCGGGTTTTATGGTGATGGGATTAGTTTCCAGGTCATCTTTAGCCAGTCATTCTGACTTAGAGTCCTTCCTGGTGGTGCTCGCCTTGTTCAGCCAAGATGGATGCCAGTGAGAAAGATTCTGGGAGGTGGGTGGACATGTGGTGTCTCCTTTTGACTTTTCCCAGACTCTTCTCGCTGGTGGCTTATTAGTTCCCTGTTCCTTACCAGGACCTCCTAACAACTCATCCTATGGTGCCTGTCCAGCGTGGGTGGTTTCAGTCAGTGTGCTTCCCCTAACAAATCTGCCTGCAAGGCAGGAGTCATAGGAGATGTGGGTTCGATCCTTGCTTGGGTCAGGAAGATCCCCTGGAGAAGGGCATGGCAACCCGCTCTAGTATTCTTGCCTGGAGAATCCTATGGACAGAGGAGCCTGGAGGGTTCCAGAGTTAGATACTACTAAAGTGACTTAGCACACAAGCATACCTATGAGGGGAAACTGAGACAGAAAATTTGAACCGCTTCTGGTTTTGCAACAAGCTTATATTGGGTGTCAATGTGAAAGGGGCTCCCTGTCAACTACAAATTGGCATTTGCCACCTGACTTTACAAGGATTAAGTCATGTGCTGCTGCAGCTGACCCATCCCCTGAAAGGAGTTCAGTGTGGGGAGCAGAAATGAGGGACTCTGTGCTCAGGGGAAAGCCTGGCAGAACAGGTCTTCAGATAGTTATTTTCACCAATTTATAAGATGCCATGAAAAGAGTTTATAGCTGCTTACTTCTTAGTTTTACTCAAATTTTCTGGAAGAGTTTAAGCAGGAAAAGTTTCGCAGGATAGGTTTAGTTTGCTGTGCTGTGATTAATCGCTCAGTCATGTCTGACTCTTTGTGACCCCGTGGACTGTGGTCGACCAGGCTCCTCTGTCCATGGGGATTCTCCAGGAAAAAATGCTGCAGTGGGTTGCCATGCTCTCCAGGGGATCTTCCCAACCCAGGGATCCAACCCAGGTCTCCTGCATTGCAGGCAGATTCTTTACTGTCTGAGCCCCCAGGGAAGCCCCTAGGTTTAGTTTAGCTCTTCTCTAAACTGTTGGTAGAATTCGCCCGTGAAGCCATCTGGCCCTGGGCTTTGTTTGTTGGAATATTTTTTTATTACAGTTTTGATATAAAATGAATTATGAGAATAGTAATTTAGGAGCTGTGTTTTGGTTTGGACGGTGCAGAGTGGAATAGTATATTTGGGTGGAGAGGACCCACAGCTCACTATAGAAAGGGTAGCAGAGTTTTCCACTCCAAAATATATCTCTTTGACAGAAGGATTACTTTAGGTTGATTATTTTTAAGAAAGTATCAGACATATGAAAAGCTCTGAAAACTAAGAAGTTATCCTTTTGTAAGAGACATTTACAATTATAAGGGAAATTTGAAGAGTGTTCCCTGTCCCAGCTTTAATTACCTTTTAGAAGTAGAGATAGCTCACACATAAAAAGTGTACATGACATAAACAAACCAGAGACCTCATGACTTTAGTAAAAGCTTAGATATGAACCAGGTATCACAATAGTGATATAAACTTACTAGTTAACAGACAGTTGGAATATCTTAAAGTTGCTTGCTCAGATGATTAAGGCTTACTATCTGTAACAGGGAAGCCTGGCAGGCTGAAGTCCATGGGGTTGCAAAGAGTGGGACACAACCCAGGGACTGAAGAACAACAGTTATCTGTAACGTTTGGCAGTGGGAACAGTCTCAGCAATTTAGATTTAAAATTGCCACTTTTTTCCCCCTTGGTCTTTCAGGTCTTGCCTGCTTATCTGGGCTTAGTCTAGGCCCTTGGGGCCTATATTCATACTCTGGTATAGACATTTGTGAGACAAAGGCAGCGGCTTACTTTTTCAAAACTGTTGCCAAAAGTTACTAAAATCAGTGGGAAGATTTTTATCAAACTGAAATGTAATTTACAAAGTTCTATGTTTTATAACTTTAGAGTTTTAATTTATCACATCTTCAAAGGTTTGTGTAAGGCATTTAGCAAAGATCTTTCTGAGTTTATAAATTAAATCAAAACAAACTCATTATTTTTATTTTATGAGCTCTTTTATGTTAGTTCTCAGTTTTTAACTTATTTTGTTATGGCTCAGGTTTCCTTAGTAGTTTTAGTTAATATTTCCTCAGTGCAATTGATATGCTTTATTTATCCCACAATATAATTAAATAAGAGCTATAACCACCTTATATAAAGCCCGTTTAAATATACCAGTTTATATATATTATAGAAATTCCACCAACTTTTTCTATACCTTTAACTTTAGTTTTCATGAGGATCCAATCCACAAGCTTTGGTCTTAGGGGAGCATTTAGAAGGCTTTTTCTTTTTATTCCCTGTCTATTTTACCTTTACTTTTATATCAAAAGCTCTGAGATCCCCAGAGTTGGGTAGAGCCGAGTAAGTCAGGCCTTTTGGCCTAACTGTCCCAAAATAATTGGTAGGATATCTCAGTGTAAATTTTTTTAGTCCCTTAAATATATAACTTAAACTGGGGTAATAGAACAGACTTGGTTAGTTTTCATTGTTGGAGACCAGTAGGTTGTCCCTCCTGGTTCATTAACTTTGGATAGTGTAGTGATATCGAATCATTTAGTCACATAAATGCCTATTTATCCCATTCTAAGTATCATCCAAAGAACTTTTTATTCATTTTAGGTAATGCCTTAAAAAAATTTTTTTTTACCTTGTTGAAATAATAACTAGACTTTTTTTTTTCTCCAAGTTGTTTGTTAATATTCTTATTTGGAACCAGTCTGCTGTTCCATGTCCAGTTCTAACTGTTCCTTCCTGACTTACATACAGATTTGTCAGGAGACTGGTCAGGTGGTCTGATATTCCCATCTCTTTCAGAATTTTCCACAGTTTATTGTGATCCACACAGGCAAAGGCTTTGACATAGTCAATAAAGCAGAAGTAGATGTTTTTCTGGAACTCTCTTTTATTTTCAGTGTTGGCAATTTGATCTCTGATTCCTCTGCCTTTTCTAAGTCCAGCTTCAACATCTGGAAGTTCATGGTTCACATACTGTTGAAGCCTGGCTTGGAGAATTTTGAGCATTACTTTACTAGTGTGTGAGATGAGTGCAATTTTGCCATAGTTTGAGCACTCTTTGGCATTGCCTTTCTTTAGGATTGGGATGAAAACTGACCCTTCCCAGTCCTGTGGCCACTGCTGAATTTTCCAAAGTTGCTGGCATGTTGAGTGCAGCACTTTCACAGCATCATCTTTCAGGATTTGAAATAGCTCAACTGGAGTTTCATCACCTCCACTAGCTTTGTTCATAGTGATACTTCCTAAGGCTCACTTGACTTCACATTCCAGGATGTCTGACTCTAGGTGAGTGATCACACCATCATGGTTATCTGGGTCATGAAGAGATCTTTTCTGTATAGTTCTTCTGTGTATTCTTACCACCTCTTCTTAATGTTTTCTGCTTCTGTTAGGTCCATACCATTTCTGTCCTTTATTGAGCCCATCTTTGCATGAAATGTTCCCTTGGTATCTCTAATTTTCTTGAAGAGATCTCTAGTCTTCCCCATTCTATTATTTTCCTCTATTTCTTTGCAGTGATCACTGAGGAAGGCTTTCTTCTTTCTCCTTGCTATTCTTTGGAATTCTGCATTCAAATGAGTATATCTTTCCTTTTCTCCTCTGCCTTTTGCTTCTCTTCTATTCACAGTTATTTGTAAGGCCTCATCAGACAATCATTTTGCCTTTTTGCATTTCTTTTTCTTGGGGATGGCCTTGATCCCTGCCTCCTGTACAATGTCATGAACCTCCATCCATAGTTCTTCAGACACTCTGTCTATCAAACCTAATCCTTTGAATCTATTTCTCACTTCTACTGTATAATCATAAGGGATTTGATTTAGGTCATACCTGAATGGCCTAGTGGTTTTCCCTACTGTCTTCAATTTAAGTCTGAATTTGGCAATAAAGAGTTCGTGATCTGAGCCACAGTCAGCTCCCGGTCCTGTTTTTGCTGACTGTATAGAGCTTCTCCATCTTTGGCTGCAAAGAATATAATCAATCTGATTTTGGTATTGACCATCCGGTGATGTCCATGTATAGAGTCTTCTCTTGTGTTAGAAGAGAGTGTTTGTTTATTGATATGGCAGAACATATTTTCATTTCACACTGACAATGTTAATTGCTGGCAAGGATGTGAAGCAAATGGAAATCTCACCCATTGCTGATGTTGACCTAAAACTATAAGAGGAAACACTGACTGAAACCAGCCGCCCTGGCCATGCAAGATAGTAACCACTTGTATGAGTTACCTTCAAAAGGAGATCCTGGTAAAGAATGAAGAACTAATAAGCTACCACCAAGCAGAAAAATTCGGGATAGGTCAAAAGGAGAGAGAGCCTCCAGTCCATTCGTCCTACCAACCTCCCAGAATCCTGAGAGAAAGGATGAGCCATGCATGAGACGAGAAGGGACCTTAAGTCAGAGTGATTGGCCAGAGACAACCTGGAAATCAATCCAATTACCATAAACCTCAAGGCTGCAAGCCTCATGGGCAGAGTCGTTCCCCTGGGTTCCCTTACTCTGCTGCTCTCCGCCTGGGCATCCCTTCCCAATAAAGTCTCTTGCTTTGTCAGCATGTGTGTCTTCTCATACTATTCATTTCCAAGTGTTAGACAAGAGCCCACTCTTGGGCCCTGGAAGGGATCCCCCTTCCTGCAACAAAACAATAAAACAGCCAGTTGTTTTACAAGCAAAATGGGTTTATTCAGGAACAGCAAAGAATTACAATGTGAGATGCATAAATCTAATGCAAACCACAGGCAAGTCCAGAGAACAAAAGCAGAGAAAACATTCTTTTATAGAGAAGAAGGGGAAGTTGAGAGAGGCTGTTAAAATCAGTTCGTGGGAGTAAACTGGGCACTGAAAGGCTACTAAAAAAGCCACTGAAAAGTGTAGTGGCTTTTTCATTGGCTGAATAGTGACAGTTTTTTCATTGGTAAGGCTATAGTCAGGCAAGAAGAAATTCTTTCCTTTTCCTGCTGGGTAGTAAAGTATTAACTTTCTTCTTGTTGATAATGCAATTAGCATTGAGTGGTAGAATATGAGAGCTTCCCCTTCTGACCTTCCAACTCCATTTTGCAAGAGGTTTCCATTGATTAATTTTCAGGGGTGGCAATGCAAAATGCCACAGTCACTCTGGAAAATGGTTTTCAATTTCCTTTAAACTACCATAGAACCTAGCAGTCTTACACCTGGGTATTTACCTTAGTGAAATGGAAACTTTTAATAACACAAAAATCTATAAGCAAATGTTTACAGCAACTTTACTTGTGTTAGTCAAAAAACTGCAAACAAAACAAATGTCGTTCAGTGAGTGAAAGGATAAAAAACCAGTATTAAATGTCTAGAATACAATACTGTTTAGCAGTAAAAAGGAATGTATTACTGATATTAATATATTTGGGAAACTTGGATGAATCTTAAATACATGTTAAATGAGAGAAGCTAGCCTCAGACATTCCATTTTTGTGATATTCTCAGAGAAGGCAAGTGATGAAACAATGTCCTCTTTGGGGTGATGGGTGCATGAATCTAAAGATGCTAAAATCCATAGAACTTTACACTGAAAGGAAAAACTGCCAAATTTACTCTATGATATTTATAAATTATGAACTTCCCTGCTGGCTCAGATGGTAAGGAATCTGAGAGAATCCATCTGCAATGTAGGAGATCTGGGTTCAATCCCTGGGTTTGGAAGATTCCCTGGGGAAAAGAACAGCTACCCACTCCAGTATTCTGGCCTGGAGAATTCCATGGACTGTACAGTCCACGGGATTGCAAAGAGTCGGACATTATTGAGCAACTTTCACTTCACTTTTTATAATAAATTATAGAAAATAAATAATTGCATCATCCTATACTTATTGTTCTTCAGCTTTTTTAAAATTTAACATGTCTAAGAGCTCTTTTCATATCTAAAAATATAGATTTCCATTTTCTAATTTTAGATAACTTTATATATATGAACATACAGTGATTTAGTTAAACACTATTGATGGACCCTATTGGGGCTTCCGTCATAGCTCAGTTGGTAAAAAATCTGCCTGCAGTGCAGGAGACCTGGGTTCGATCCCTGGGTTGGGAAGATCTCCTGGAGAAAGAAATGGCAACTCCAGTATCCTTGCCTGGAAAATCCCATAGATTTTTGGGCTCCTCCTCCAGAGGAGCCTGGTGGGTTGCAGTCCATGGAGTCACAAAGTGTCGGATCTGACTGAGCAACTAATACTTCCTATTGATTAACATGCATTTTATTTTTCCTATCTTTTCTTTTTACAAAGAAAATGGGAGAGATTGTTTCAAATATCTGTTACTTCAAATAGCTCTTCTATTTGTGATTATGCTATCAATTCAATACACACTTTACCTGTTTATATTAGGTAAAACATTTAAATAATTTCTAAGTCAAATCTTCAAAACAGGATATATTCAGAGAAGTCTAGCTTCTTTTAAAAACCTTTCCCCTTTTCTCATTTCTTCCTCTTCCCATAGATGGGCATTTAAAATGTTTCCTTCCATTTAAAAACAGATGTACCCAGTGCTTTTGTTTTTGTCTCTCCTCCCCTCCATTACTCTCTTCTCAGTATGGAGAATTTCAGGTTACTTAAGGTTACTGAAGTCAGGAACAAGACAGCAGCAAAAGCCAAAGGCAAGAACTTCATGCCTGAAGGATGGGGACATGCCTGGGGAGAATGCAGTGGGGTGGGTAGGACAGAGCTACCTGTGTTACTAGCCTGGAGCTCCAGTATTTATTAGATTTCAGATGAGACCCGAAGTTGGGCAGTGGGCAGATGATAAAGCAGAAATCTCTGCCATCAGGTCAAACAGATTTGGTTAGACTGCCTAACTAGCTACTGGGTAAATTTACTGAGTACTCATAGAATATCTAGAAGATTAGCTCCTAGTCTTTGAAAATATGCCTTCTCGGTATTTGGCAAAGGTGAAGCAAAACAGGGACAGCTCTGTACTGTTCCTGTGATTTCAACTTGATACAATATATTTTAGAGAGCAGTTTGTTGATAAACATCCAATCTCCAAAGCAAAATTAAACAAAACGAAACTATGACAAACCTAGACAGTGTATTAGAAAGCAGAGACATCACTTTGCTGACAAAGATCATTATTCTAAATTTAAAGAAGCAGCTACCACATAGCTTTATTTTCTAAATCTTCAAGTTAAAAGCATATACTGTCTTGAAGTTGTCTTTCTGGTTGTGAATGCTTACCATAGATTTGCTGCAGTAATCTTAACATAAAATCTTTCGTCAGCTAGATAGCCAATTGCAGCTGTTCCAAAAGCAATGATAATCACTGATCCTTTCAACTCCTAGTGCTTCTTAGGTGGCTCAGTGGTAAAAAAAAAAATCCACCTGCCAATACAGGAGATACAGGAGATGTGGGTTCAGTCCCTGAGTTGGGAAGATCCCCCAGAAGAGGAAATGGCAACTCACTCCAGTATTCTTGCCTTTAAAATCCCATGGACAGAGGAGCCTGGCAGGCTACAGTCCATGGGGTTGCAAAGAGTAGGCCATGACTGAGCACAGTTTAACCCATGTGCGGGAATTTGAAGTCAAACTCCAATTGCTGTCACTTGCAAAGTGCATGTACTGGGCACTGAGCACTAATGGACTCCTTTATTTTCACCCTAAAATGGCAACTTTTGGTATTTATTAGTAAATTCAAACCTAGTTTGTGTGTAAAAATTCAAATTATCTGACAATTATTAAACAGTTATTTCATGCTTGTTGCCTTTTACTCTGCATTCTGTGGCTTCTATTTTCAGAGTTAACAATAAACAGTCACATCTTACTATGAAAGTGAATGAAAAGTGAAAGTCGTTCATCTTCTATACATCTTACTGTAACTTTATATAAACTAATATCTTGGGTTTAAGTATACAAATCCTACTAAGGTTGCTCAGTTTTCCTGATTGACAAACCCAGAACGAAGACAGAGAGACTTGGAGTCTTTTAAGAGACGTCTCTTGTTCCTGCCTTTTATTTTTACCCAGAGCTCAGCAAGGAGGGAAAAGATATCATCTCTCTCTTACTCTTTCCAATATTTATTTTTATTTATTTATTTGGCTGTGCCGGGCCTTTGGAACTTTCGATTTTGGCTGCAGCATGTGGGACATTTAGCTGCGGCATGTGAACACTTAGTTGTAGCATGCGGGATCTAGTTCTCTAACCAGAGACTGAACCCGGGCTGCCTGCTTTGGGAGTGCAGACTCTTAGTCACCGGACCATTAGCGAAGCCCCAATACCATCTCTTTATGACTCACTAATTTGCTTGGGCTGCTGTAACAAAATACCACAGGTTGGGTGGCTTTAACAACAGAGATGGATTTTCTCATAGTTCTAGAGGCTGGGAATTTAAGCCACATGGGACTATTGAGCACTTGAAATATGACGTAGGATGAAATACGCTGTAACAGTAGTATACATTCAAGATTTCAAAGACTAGTACCAAAAAAATGCAAAATATTTCAAATAATTTTACATTAATTGCATATTGAAATGTCAATGCTTTGAATTTACTGCATTAAATAAAATATTATTAACATTCAATTCACCTATTTATTTTTACCTTTTTAATGCGGCTACTTGAAAATTAAAAATTACCTCCATGATTTGCATTTGTGGCTTGTCGCCTGTAGCCACTGGAAGCATCGCTTTACCTGTTGTCCCTTTGGGAATCTGGTTGAAAATGCCTTGGATCAGAGACAGAACTCATATCTTCTCCCTCTTCTCCCACATAGTTTTATGTTAAGTGGCCTCATGAATTTAGGTTATGTTCTTCTGTGGAGAAGATAAACTTGGTCTCCCCACATTATATGGGCCTTTCTATGGGAAAAAAAAATCTATGGAAAAAGAAAATATGTCTGCTGTTTTCATTCCTGTCACCCCAAGAAAAGCACATAATAGGAGAACCATATATTTTTGTTACAGAGGCTTACTTTGGCCCATCGATGGGTTAAATTCAACCCAGTCAGCATTTCTGTTGCTCACTTTCTCCTGAGCATGTAAACTAAAATTCTATCACTTTCTAGTTCTGCCTCCTCTGTGAGGCTCCTGTGAGAAAGATAAAATTATATAAACTGTGGGTGCTTGAACAGTGTTTATTGAATGACTGATGACAGAGGAAACAGTTCGATGTCTCAGTTAATAGATGGCATAGATAAAGAGGAACGTGGTGTTTGAAGGGAAAGACCTGAATCCCGACTCATCTGCTTCTCCAGCTCCAGTCATGCTGTTGGAAGTGTATACGATGGAGGTGGTGCTGGTGGTGGGGAGTCAGTGGCTGAATCTCTACTTTTTTTGGTAGAAGTAGCAGTGTATATTATTTTCCCTGAGTTCACGGGGTTGGTGGTGGCAGAGTTCACAATGGTGACATTTGGGATGATGATGGTGTTGATGTTGGAAAAAGCATTGGCCCTTTTGATTTTGGGCAGAACAGATAAATTTTGATGTTTGGTCTGCATCATGACACTAACATTCTCGGTAATTTTTAGCACTTTCTGAGAGTCCTCTTCAAGCATGTGGAGCATTTCATTTTGTAAGTAGTTTTTTATCAGTTGAACCACTTTTGATCTAATACAACATTTTTTCTTTTTGCATTTATCTAACTCTTTTTCATCCATGTTGCAGTGCTCTTTGCATCTCCCCAAACCCATTGCACATCTTCCCAAACTGAAGTATTCTGCACAAATAAAAGAGAAAACAATGTGCTAAGGTTAATAACTAGATGTGATATTAAAATTGCTAGAGTGAGAGAAATAGAGTCAGAGTGAGTTTGTTAATGCTAAATTTAAAGTACAGTGGTTAAGGATGTTGATGGAGGCAACAGGCAGGCCAGGAGAGTCTTTGTACATCTCTGAAATCCAAAATAAATCTCTAGGCTCTTCTCATTGAATAATTAAAACCTTAAGAAGAAAAGGAATCTCATTTGCTTCAGGATTAAGATTTTAGATTGCCAACATATAGTATCTTAGACACTTGTAGAGTATCATTATCTCGTCCCAGAATCCCAGGAAATATGGAGAAGAGTAAAATCTCTCATAAATGTAACCCAAGAAAGAGTTTCAAAAGAGAATCAACTGGACTTTTTGGAAGTTCTGGCTTCTTTCCAAACTCAGTGGCCTATGACCTCACCCTCCTCGACAATCACTTGACCTGTGGCTCCTGCAGCATGGTGTTCTACCATTTCCATCTGGACACTATGTCCCTCAGAGATTTTATTTATTATCATAGCCTTAACCTCATCTCCGTGAAGATAATTCCTGCATTGTTATCTCTATCTCTAAATCCCCTGCTTACTGTAGCATCTCATCTTCATCTGTTGGATGTTTTTCCACCCCAATGGTTCATCTATTTTTTTTTTCCGTATCCAGAAGCTTCTCCTTCACTCAACAGTTCAACAGATTTTCCATAAAGCACAAGAGATTTACGTAGCACCTACTGTTCACAGGTATTTCAATATTGCTCCTTCCCAAAGAAAACACTAAAATACTTATATTTTAAGCAGCTACACTGATTAACCCTATCTTTTATTTTTAATTTAAAATCTGAATTATTATTATTATTTTTTTAAATTTTCTTTACTTTATTGTGTTGGTTTTGCAATACAATGACATGAAACCACCATGGGTTTACGTATGCTCCCCCTCCAGAACCCCCCTCCCTCCTCCCTCCCTCCTCCCTCCCTCCTCCCTCCCCTTGGGAAATCTCGATGCACCAGCCCCGAGCATCAACCCTGGGCTGGCGATTGATTTCACATATGATAATTAACATGTTTCAATGCCATTCTCCCATATCATCCCACCCTTGCTCTCTTCCCCAGAGTCCACGAGTCTGTTCTATACATCTGAGTTCCTTTTGCTGTCTCGCATGCAGGGTTCTCGTTACCATCTTTCTAAATTCCATATATATGCGTTAGTATACTGTATTGTTGTTTTTCCTTCTGGCTTACTTCACTCTGGATAATAGGCTCCAGTTCCATCCACCTGAGTAGAACTGATTCAAATGAATTTTTTTTAATGCTGAGTAATATTCCATTGTGTATATGTACCACAGCTTTCGTATCCATTCGTCAGTTGATGATTAACCCTATCTTATGTGGACTTTGAGACTCAAATTTGACTTTACCAGAGATGACACAACCATACTTACGTATATTATAACCCTTCCCTTAGGGTCCTAAGATAAAAAAATTAGACACATCTTTGACAACTCTTTTACTTCCCCTTCTTTGACCCATTGCCCATTTAAAATCTGGATGATTCTTGTATTCTGAAACAAATCTCAATGCTTCTGTCTCCATTGCAGAAAACAATGGCCAATCTTCTGACTTAGCCATTTGCCCTGGTGTGTTTCTAGAGGCTCTTGTAGGTAATTTGGGGGTTTCCAATAAAAAAAAGGCTGAGAAAAGGAATGAAACTCTGTAGAAGTCTGAAAAAGTTGAGATGGAGAACATAGACCTGTTTACTGAATCCTGAGAGTAGATTTTTTTTTTTGAGTGTAATTGTAAGGCCTTTCTTCTTATTACACTGAAGCATAAATTTGTCAGACCTTTTACTTAGAGATGGTTTAAATTAGAAATAGAGCAAAAATGGGGTATTTGGCCTGAATCCCAGGTGATAGCTATGTAGTGGGCAAGGAGGCAGTTCTATATGTTGAATAACTTCTGAGTTCATAAGCAATACCTTACTTCCTTTGTAGCTCCATGTGTACCCCCATCAGACACAGTCTGGGTTTGGAGCCTGTGGGACTACATGGTGAATGGTGAATGACTGATGCAATATAAACTTTTCAGCTGTATCTTTGGAAATCTCATTTTCTCTTTGGGTTTCCATTATCAAGGACTGCCAGATCTCTACTTCCTCCAACCAGTCCCTCTTAGACCCAGGATTTCACATTACCTGTGTTCACCTGCGACTGTAGCACGAGGCTGGCAAAGATAGGGAAAAGGAGCTTCATGGCTGGGTGTCAGAGAAGAAGCCTTGGATCTGGGTTCATATTCTTGAGCTCCAGCCTTTATTGGCATCTTCATGGCCTTAGGCTCTGAGCAGTCAAGTGCAGCCAAAGCTCACGGCAATTGTGTTTTCTATGATTCTGTTTGAGATTCAGTTCCGTTCAGTTCAGTCGCTCAGTTGTGTCCGATTCTTTGCGACTCCATGGACTGCAGCATGCCAGGCTTCCTTGTCCATCATTATTTCCTGGAGCTTGCTCAAACTCATGTCCACTAAGTTGGTGACGCTTTCCAGCCATCTCATCATCTGTCATCCCCATCTCCTGCCTTCAATTTTTCCCAGCATCAGGGTCTTTTCCAATGAGTCAGCCCTTCGCATCAGGTGTGGCCAAAGTATTGGAACTTCATCTTCAGCATCAATCCTTCCAATGAAGGACTACCTGAATACCTCATGGAACAAATTTCCTGTTCTTAATCCTGGGGGGAATTATAAGACACATAAGACATGAAAGAAAACATGAGCTCTTTCCATCTCTTCCTCTTAAGATTTATGTAGGGCAAGAGCAATATATCTGCTTTACCCTTTGTGAGCCTAGAGTTGGGTCTAAGGCATTTAATGTTTGAGATTTAGAAGAGCAGAGCTTGCTATAGCCATAAACTCCTGGAAGATAGTGACTTTGTCTTTTCTGTACTGTTTTCTCCATGGGTGCTAAATTAACATGAGAACTCAGTACATGTTTGTTGAATGAGTTTGTGGGAGGCAGTTCTTGACATAACATTAGCTTCTTAAAAAAAAATGTACTTAACATATAACATTATATTAGTTTCAAGTAGAAGTGAAGATGTTAGTTGCTCAGTCATGTCTGACTCTTCGTGACCCCATGGACTGTAGCCCACCAGGCTCCTCTGTCTGTGGAATTTCCCAGGTAAGAACACTGGAGTGGGTTGCCATTTTCTTCCCTAGGATCTGAGATTTTCCTGACCCAGGGATCAAACCCAGGTCTCCTGCAGAATTTTTACTGTCTGACCCACCGGGCAATGATTTGATATCGGGGTATATCCTCAGAAGTGGAATTCCTGGACTGTATGGTAGTTCTATTTTTAACTTTTTGAGATACTTCTATATTATTTCTATGGTGACTGAGCCAATTTACATTTCAACCAACGATGTGCATAGATTCCTTTTTCCCCTTGCTGTTTTCATCCTTGCCAACACCTATCTTGTTTTCTTGGTGATGCATATTCTTTTTTTTTGGTGATAGATATTCTAACCAATGTGAGGTGATATCTCACTGTGCTTTTGATTTGCATTTTCCTAGTGATTAGTGATGTTAAATGCCTTTTCATGTGCCTGTTGGCCAGCTGTATGTCTTCTTTGGAAAAATGTCTATTCAGGTCCTCTGCTCATTTTTTAATTTTTTTTTTTTGGTGTTGAATTGTTGACTTTATACATGGACATCACCAAATGGTCAGTACTGAAATCAGATTGATTACACCTTTTGTAGCTGAAGATGGAGAAGCTGTATACAGTCAGGAAAAACAAGACATGGAGCTGACTGTGGCTCAGATAATCAGCTTCTCACAGAAAAATTCAGGCTTCTTAATAAATAGTGGTCCAATATTTCTACAAGTATTCAGCTGGTTGGAATATTTTCTTTTTTTACACTTCTTTTTGGAACTTGACCCATTATTTTTCACTGAAATATTTCTAAGTAAAAGTTGCTCAGTCATGTCCGAATCTTTGCAACCCCATGGACAATAAAGTTCATGGAATTCTCCAGGCCAGAATAATGCAGTGGGTAACCTTTCCCTCCTGCAGGGGATCTTCCCAACCCAGGGACTGAACCCAGGTCTCCCACATTGCAGGCAGATTCTTTACCAGCTGAGCCACAATTGAAGGTAAATTATAAATATAATTCCATTTCTATACATTCTAGTAAACATTTTTTTAAAGGTAATTTTCCAACATAGCCAACATAATATCATCACACTTAGCAAAATTAATAAAATTTCCATAGCATTTAACAATTACTACTCAGTCTATTTTCAAATATCTTTAATTATTCCAATTTTTTTTAAACGACTGATTTGTTTATCCTAAAATTCACTCCAGGACCAGTCAATTTGAAGCTTTCTCTAAGTTAACATCAAATTTGCTTGAAATGGGTGTGTCAAGAAGTGATTTTTTTTTCTTTTTTTCTTTTAGCTGTGCAACATGGCTTTTGAGATCTTTTTAAATAGTTCCCCAACCAGGGATCGAACCCAGGCCCTCAGCAGTGAAAGTGCTGAGTCCTAACCACTAGATCCCCAGGGAATTCTCTGAGTTGATTTTTAATTTTGGAAGATACTGTGAACATACATTTTTTGAGATTTGCCTACACAGGGTAAAAACTGTAGCAGTCTCTACTTCCTTTTGGATTTTTTAGATTTTCCTTGATACTAGAGAATGTTTTGGTCAGTATTTTGAAGTCTCTAGATGTATATGAGTCTTACAGAACAATCACAAAAGTGTGATGCTTGTCATTTCCTAGGAGTTCTCTTGGACAGCTAGTAAGAAAATTTGCTTTGTCCACTAGGTGACACTTGAAATCTGGAATGCCTGAATTTAACATGAACAGAAGTCAATGAAAACCAGAGGTTGGCCATTAACGGAGCTTATGATTGAAGAAAAGGGGAAAGATGCTTGACTGCAATGGGTTTTTCAAAGTCTGCAGAAATATCAGATGGAGTATTTTAACTGGCAAAATGCCTAATATCCTCTATTGCCTCTTGGTCTGATATGATGAGTAGATTAAGAACACAATTTTGACTAACCTAAAAGTTTATCCATAATTTATTAAGTTTATCAATTTTATTGCTCCAAACATTTTCTAATTTGTTGTTGCCCAGTTGCTCAGTCGTGTCTGACTCTTTGCAACCCCATGGACTACAGCACACTAGGCTTCCCTGTCCTTCAAAGTCTCCTGGAGTTTGCTCAACTCATGTCCATTGAATCAGTGATGCCTCCCAACCATCTCATCCTCTATTGTCCCTTTCTCCTGCTTTCAATCTTTCCCAGCACCAGGGTCTTTTCTAATGAGTTGGGTCTTCACATCAGGTTGCCGAAGTATTGGAGCTTCAGCTTCAATCTGTCCAATGAATATTCAGGGTTAATTTCCTTTAGGATTGACTGGCTTGATCTCCTTGCAGTCCAAGGGACTCTTATAAGTCTTCTCCAACACCATGTTCAAAAGCATCAATTCTTCAGCACTAAGCTTTCTTTCTGGTCCAATTCTCACATCTGTACATGACCACTGGAAACACCATAGCTTTGACTAGACAGACCTTTGTTGGCAAAGTCATGTCTCTGCTTTTTAATATGATGTCTACATTTGTCATAGTTTGACTTCCAAGGAGCAAGCATCTTTTATTTCATGCAGACTCCATTTGCATGAAATTTTGGAGCCCAAGAAAATAAGATTTATCACTGTTTCCATTTTTTCCCCATCTATTTGCCATGAAGTGGTGGGACAAGAGGTCATAATCTTTGCATTTTGAATGTTGAGTTTTAAGCCGGCTTTTTCACTCTCCTCTTTCACCTTCATCAAGAGGCTCTTTAGTTCCTCTTAGCTTTCTGCCATTAGGGTGTTGTAATCTGCATATCTGAGGTTGTTGACATTTCTCCTGGCAATCTTGATTCCAGCTTGAACTTCATCTAATCTGGCATTTCGCACAATGTACTCTCCATGTAAGTTAAATAAGCGGGGTGACAATATACAGCCTTGATGTACTACTATTTTCCCAATTTGGAACCAGTCTGTTGTTCCATGTCCGGTTCTAACTGTTGCTTCTTGACTTGCATATAGGTTTCAAAGGAGGCAGGTAAGGTGGTGTGGTATTCCTATCTCTTTTCCACAGTTTGTTGTGATCCACACAGTCAAAGGCTTTAGTGTAGTCAATGAAGCAGAAGTAGATGTTTTTCTAGAATTCCCTTGCTTTTTCTAGGAGCCAATGGATGTTGGCAATTTGATCTCTGGTTCCTCTGCCTTTTTTAAATCCAGCTTGTACTTGTAACTATTGTTTTACACTTTAAAAATCAGGAGTAACTCTGAGGTAAGTATTTTCTTGAGCCCTTCCCTACGCACACAATTTTCTCTCAATGGATACCTTTTCAAAATAACATTTTTACACTAAAATTATTTATTAAAAATAATTTTATTATTTTTGACTGCATTGAATCTTTGTTGCTGTGTGGACTTTCTCTAGTTGCAGGGGTTAGGGGCTACTCTCTAGCTGTGGTGTGCTAGCTTCTCATTGCAATGGCTTCTGTTATTGTGGAGCATGGATTCTGGAGGGCACAGGCTTCAGTAGTTGTGGCGCACGGGTTTAGCTGCTCCATGGCATATGTAATCTTCCCTGATCAGGTATTGAACATGTGTCCCCTGCACTGGCAGGAGAATTCTTAACCACTGGACCACCAAGGGAGTACTGAAATTATTTTTATAGAAAAAAAATTTTCTTCATTTTTCTGGACATCTGAAAGTATAGGTGATCCTTCTGGGATAACAAGCTTTCCTCTCTTGTATCCAACTGTAATTTGGCCTAGAGATAACTCTGATCTCTCTGGAGTGTCTTATCAAAGAATGAAATGTATCTCTTGTTTAGATTTTAAAATCTTAGAAAACTCTCAAGAAAAATCCCCAAACTGAGTTATCACAGGATTTATTTTCTAGACTAGAAGTTATTGATTATCCTCTGTGAATAGAGTCTCAATTCAGGTTTGGAAATTTGTGAAAAATATTGTCCTTTCTGATAGTACATGCTTTTCTTTTTACTATCACTTGGACCAGTCACGAAGCTTTTCTGGATCATTGTAAGGAATGCTGACATCTTGGTATGAAATTTAATGTTATATTAATTTCCTATTGCTGCTGTTACAAGTTACAAAAAAAAATTAGTGGCTTAAAGCAACACAAGTTTATCATCTTATAGTTGTGAAGGTTATAAATCCCAAATGAATCTCACTGGGTTTAAAAGCAAGATGTCACCAGGGTTGTATTCCCTTTGGAGAGCCTAGGAGGAAATCTTTCCTTGTATTTCCAGCTTCTAAAAGATTGAATATTTGGACTCATGGACCTTTCCTCCATCTTCAAATCTAGTCAGGTGACATTATCAAACTTTCCCTGACACTGACTGCCCTACCTCCCCAGTGATCCTTGTTATTACACTGGACCCATCCAGATAATCTAAGACCATCTCCCTATTTTAAGGTCAGCTGATTAGCAGCCTTAATACCATCTACATTAACCAGCGTTAATTCTCCCTTGCTATGTAACATCACATATTCATGGGTTCTGGGTATTAGAATGTGAACATCTTTAGGGAACCATTATTCCACCTACCTTAAATATCAGTATCAACACACTTTGATTTTTATACCTTTAGAACTGGTTCAAAATTGTGTATATAACTTATTTGTTTTTGCTGTAAATTTTTTATTATTGAGGGAGGAAAACAATATTTAATTGAGCTTAATTTGGGTTTTGATATACAGAGGCTGAAACACTAAGGCATCTGGTATATCACTTGTTGATTGTCAGGTCTGCTTTCTTCATGTTTTTATTTAACTAGAGTCCAAAATACAGAAATATTTAGAGCAACTAGCCCTGGGCACAGCCTACCTATCATGGACCTGTATGTGATTTTCTCTTCAAATCATACCATAAACAAAGTCAATCTGAGTCACCCAAGACTAATCTGTGATCTTTCTCTTTACTCTGGCAACTTTCATTGGCTTGAGAGTAAGTGTCAGGGAGACATGGGCAGACACACACACACACACAGCCCTCATCTCATATGGGGAAAATTCTTACTTCGTCATGCTCTGGAATTTTGCATCAAGGCCAAGGTGCTATCTTTTCTATTTTAGATCCACTTATCATGATATTACTTAACTATCAATACATAAGAAAAACAAATCAAACCTTTTATTCATTTTGATTTTATGAATAACCTGAAACCCACTGTAGCAGGGAGACAAAACCATGACATTGTGTATTTAAAACAGTTTAATCCTTTAATAGCTCTGGACGAAAGGAGAGCAATAGTTAAATGGCATGTGTGTGCATAGTCACTTCAGTCGTGTCCAACTCTGTGTGACCCTATGGACTAGAGCCTGCCAGCCTCCTCTGTTTGGAAAGATAACATCTTAAGTAGGATTCAGAGAATAGTTCTGAGTAAAGAAGCACATTAAAGGTCATTTATAAGTAAGATATTAAAAGCAGTTTTTACTGCTGCGGATTACAATGGGAGCTACAGTAAATGTGGATGGGTGATTTTTTTAACTGGTCATGACTAGAAAGCAACATTTCATTATCCATTCCAGCCTACTCAAAAGGAAAATTTATTGTTTAGCCACAAAGGACCTTGAAAATGAGGAGACTATGGGCTTTTTGTGTCTAGCCAAGATTGCATAAAGCCTCTTGGATATTAAAGAGTTGACACAGCTGAACAGACCAACAGACTTAGGAATCTGTTGAAGTGGGTAGGTGACACCATTTTCAGGAGACAGTAATGTCATCTTTGGAAATCATAAATGTTAATTCTCTCAATACAGATTTTTCTCTCAAGACAGGTTCCTTTCTGAGTTGTGAGTAGAATATAAGGAGATGGATGGGGGAAGGATGTCCTGCCACGTGCATTACCAATAAATTTTGTGAACAAAGCAACATCTTGTATTTGAATGTTTTGTCTTCAGTCTTCCAAAGATTGACTCAAAGAAAGCAGCCAGAGAGGTAGGATAGCACAATGGCTAAGACCTTTACTTTAAGGTTTACGCAGACCTGTGTTGATCCTAGCCCATTCCTCACTAGCTGTGTGACATTGGCCGTGTTAGCAATCCCCTAAATTGTGGCTTAACATTTTTTAAAAAGAGATGTTAATATTAATTCCTACTTCATAGTGTTCTTGCAAGAATAAAAGTAAGTAATGCACATAAAATGCATTTGTCATCTAGTAGACACAGATTGGGGCTTCCTATGTGACACTAGTGATAAACAGCCTGTCTGCCAATGCAGGAGATGAGGGTTTGATCCCTGGGTAGGGAAGATCTCCTGGAGGAAGAAATGGAAACCCAGTCCAGTATTCTTGCCTGGCGAATCCCATGGACGGGGGAGCCTGGTGGGCTACAGTCCTTTGGTTGGTCCTTCAGAGTTGGTCATGACTGCAGCAACTTATCATGTACGCATGCAGACACACATGAAGAGGTTGTGGACTTCTTAAACCCTCCAGGGACTTCTCTGAGGTCCACGGTTTAAGGTTCTGCGCTCCCAGTAATGGGGCATGGATTCCATCCCTGGTGAGGGAACTAAGATCCCATATGCTGTGTGGTATAGCCAGAAAAAAAAAAAAAGAGGTAGAGCTGAGAAATGAGCTGAGACCAAGTGGGATACCAATGGGGCAAGTGCAAACCTGGTGGGGCCACTGGTCAGTTCTCACTGCTCATCTTGACATAGCAATATTTGACAATCTTTCCTCCCTGAAAAACTTAATTCACTCTGGTTACTGGTAAACATAATAAGCTATGTGCTGTGCTATGCTTAGTTGTTGAGTCATGTCCAACTCTTTGTGACCCCATGGACTGTAGACCACCAGGCTCCTCTGTCCATGGGGATTCTCCAGGCAAGAATACTGGACTGGGTAGCCATGCCCTCCTCCAGGGGATCTTCCCAACCCAAGGATTGTACTGGGATCTCTTGCACTGCAGGCAGATTCTTTACCAGCTGAGCTACCAGGGAAAACCATAGTAAGCTATATGTAATACTTATTCTTAACCCTGATCCTAACTTTGTGCTATGATACTAGTTTAATCATCATCAACATTTATTCATATTGCCTTCAAAAATTCCAGGGTTCTTCCAGGTACTGTCATAGACAGATATTTGGATAGGCCCTAATTACTAAAAATTCAAGGTTCTGGTGTCCACAAATTATAAAACAAGGTAAGCAACTTTCTTTAGGAAATGTCTAAAATAACTTAATTACTGTCTTGAGGGTATTTTATTTAGCAATAATTTTTCAGTACTTTGAAATCATCCTGTAATTATGTACTGAAAATATAGTGTGAGCTTTGTGCTATGTATTGAAAACTCCAAACTGAACTAGACCAGTGACCTGTCCTTAAGGGGTTCATGTGCGTGCATGCTCAGTAGCTCAGTTGTGTCTGACTCTGCAATTCCATGGACTGTAGTCCTCTGTGCATGGGATTTTCCTGGTAAGAATACTGGAGTGGGTTGCCATGCCCTCCTTCAGGGGCTCTTCCCTACCCAGGGATTGAACCCGAATCTCTTGCATTGCAGATGGATTCTTTACTGTTGAGCCACCGAAGAAGCCCCTAAAGTGGCTCATATTAATAGATTATTGCAAATAATTGGAACATGACATGGTGTGACCATCAACAAAAATACTTACAAAACACAGTGGTGGCACAAAAAGGGAGTTTGCAGCTCTATTTCATTGGGCTATGGAAACTTTCACAGATATAGAGATAACTGAACTTGGTTTTAAAGGAAAATTAGGGACAGTTAGGTAGATGAGATAGGGTCATATTTGTAAAGAGAGATTTAAATGTGCTGGAATCAAATATCAACAATCTCAGATATGCAGATGACACTACTCCTAATGGCAGAAAGCGAAGAGGAATTTAAAGAGCCTCTTGATGAGGGTGAAAGAGGATAGTGAAATAGCTGGTTTGAAACTCAATATTTCAAATACTAAGATCATGGCATACAGTCTCATCACTTCATGACAAATAGATAGTGAAAAAATGGAAATAGTGGCAGATTTTATTTTCTTGGGCTCCAAAATCACTGCAGATGGTGACTGCAGCCACGAATTTAAATGATGCTTGCTTCTTGGAAGAAAAACTATGACAAACCTAGACAGCGTATTAGAAAGCAGAGACATCACTTTGCTGACAAAGGTCTGCATAGTCAAAGCTGTGGTTTTTCCAGTAGTCGTGTAGAGATGTGAGAGTTGGACTGGAAAGAAGGCTGAGTTGCTGAAGAATTGATGTTTTTGAACTATGGTGTTGGAGAAGATTCTTGAGAGTCCCTTGGACAGCAAGGAGATCAAGCCAGTCAATCCTAAAAGAAATCAACCTTGACTATTCTTTAGAAGGACTAATGCTGAAGCTGAAGCTCCAGTACTTTGGCCACTTGATATGAAGAGCCATTTGATTCATTGTAAAAGAACCTGATGCTGGAAAAAATTGAGGGCAGGTGAAAAAGGGAGTAACAGAGGATGAGATGGTTGGATGGCATTACTGATTCAACGGACATGAGTTTGAGTAAACTCCAGGAGAGAGTGAAGGACAGAGAAGCCTGGCGTGCTACAGTTCATGGGGCTGCAAAGAGTAGGACGCAACTTAGCAACTGAACAACAACAGGTTATGGAAGTAACAAGTTGAGTAGTGGCCCCAACACTAATTTGGCAGAAATGTAACTGGTTCCATTAAAAAAAAAAAGAAGCCTAAGAGAGGAGAGTGAGAACCAGTTCAGAGTGAGTTGAACACCATACTAAAGAGACTTGATCTTTGAAAGATTTTGGTTGTGGGATTGAGTTTTGTTGTTGTTTTAATCGCTAAGTTGTGTCCGAGTTTTTTGGGACCCCATGGACTGTACCCACCAGACTCCTCTGTCCTTCAGATTTCCCAGGCAAGAATACAGGAATGGGTTGCCATTTCCTTCTCCAGGGAATCTTCCTGATCCAGGAATCGAATCCACATCTCCTGCATTGGCAGGTGTTTGTCTGTTTGTTTTTTTCCCCCAACCACTGATCCACCAGGGAAGCCCTAGAATTGAGCTTTACTGGATGGGTAAGACATTACGGGAAACTGAAATAACATCAATTTATCTAGTCAAGCCTAAAAGCAATCTTTCTTTTAGAGAATTTTCTGAAAGTTTCATACACTAAAAAAATTATTCCCTGGTGGTCCAGTGGTTAAGAACCCACCTGCTGGTGCAGGGGATATGGGTTTGATCCCTGCTCCAGAAAGATTCCACATAAACCATGGGGGCAAGTACACCTGTGTGCCACAACTACTGAGTCTGCGCCCTATGGTCTTTGTGCCAAAGCTACTGAAGCCTTCATGCTCTAGAGCCTGTGTTCCACAGCAAGAGAAGCCATCACAATGTGAATCCTGTGTACCACAACTAGAGAGCATCACCCCCCACCGCAACTAGATAAAGCCTGCAAGCAGCAATGAAGACCCAGCACAGCCAAAAATAAATAAATGAATAAAATTATTATTGCCCATGCTTAAGTGTTTACCTGAATTAGTTAATGATTCAATTTTCCAGGTGAATTACCTTTGTGAGTGAAAGGTGGTACTAGCTGGATGGGACCTTGGAAGAGAAGGAATGAACTAGGACTGACCCACACAAATCAAGACATATGGCCAACCTACCTTGACCCAAGTGGGCTGATGGCCCAGGTGGAGAAATCACTGTTCTTGCTCTCTGGGAGCTCATGTCCTGAGGAAGGGGGAGTAAATGTGATGTGATGAAACATCTGGTGACTGAACTCCATATTTGGGAATGAAAGTGGGGGTGGATTTGAATTTCATCTTCTTCCATGTAGGTTAAAATGAGAGCTCAGAACGTTAATAGCACCAAAAGCCGTGTCTCATCTCGAAAGACTCTCTGTGATTGTGTGACACAGATCACTGGACAAAGAAATTCTGCTGTCTAATTGTCTTGGGAAGTCTGTAAACATGAAGCTGTTTCCGGTCCTCATTATCCTGCTGTTCGAGGTATCTGAAGGTAACTTGTCGAAATGCACCATGAAATTCGAGGAAATGTTACTATTTACAGGACTAGGGGCAGGGCCTTCAAGAAGGCTGATATCTTGCTGGGATCATCAAAAGGACCCACTGTCCCGGGTGCCTGACTTGAGTCTGTCTTAGAAGACAGTTCCAGGAAGGTAAGAAATCAGGGCTGAACTCTCAGAAGTCCTCTCCTTCCATCATCTAGCATTACCTTTACGATGATGAACATAGTTTTCACCCAGGAATCTGGCCATCTCTTTTTCCATTTAAATTCATTTTCAGTCCATATTACAAGAGTAATGTGAACAGTAGAAGCTTTGGAGTCCTGTAGATGTGAAGTTAAAATACGTCTTCCTCATTGCCTAGTTGTATGACATAAGCTAATTATTCCCTTTGAAAATGAGTTTTCTCATCTATTATGTAAGGATAATGACTCAGTTCCACAATGATTGTATTTATGCAAGGATTACATGAGCAAGTAATCGAATTCATGGTGGGGGCTCTGACCATGAGAATTCTCTTCCTTGCTGTTGTGGGGAGGTAGGTGTCTTTTCGTGGCCCTATAAACGTCCTTTTAACCTTCAAAGATGATCCTGGTTCTGGAATTAAGAATATGAAGAATCATATCTTTGTTTTCATCTTTATAAGGGCAAAGAAAGAATTGGAAAAGGAGCTTTACAACCTCTGTGCAATACTCTGAATAGGTGACAATTTGAATGTGTGGGAAAACAGGCAAACAGGGAATTGAGTTTGATCCATGGACAACATATTTATCTGAGATCAAAAGGAGGATGGGAAGAGAGAGAGCGAGAATGAGAGTGAGAGCGAGAGAGAAAGAGAGGAGAAGAGAGGAGATGGGGGAGCCAAGTTGTGAGAAGAATGAAGGAAGGAGTTTTCAGCAGCAGTATGCTGAGACCCATGAAGCATCAGCCGAGGGAGATTTCTGCCGCCCATATCAATGAGTGTGAAACCTAACTACACTGTTAACTTAAAGTTAACTAAAAATTCTACACTTCAACTAAAAGTTCTATCTGTGATGTTCTTTTAAAGGTTAGTTTGACTCTGAAATGTGCCCTGGTGACAAGTTGATACTGTCTAGGACTGACGGGGTGCTGACTCTGAATATTGGCTAGGAACCTGGGATTTTACATGTCTGAATTTGGGATGACTTTCAAGGAGGAGGCTCTGAGTTTTCCCTCATCATAAGGTTCACTTTGGGACCACAGGAGGCCATAGCTTGTGGGGAACCACATAACTCTTCTTCTTTGCCTCAGGAACTAATCTGGTTCATTGCTGTTTCCTGTGCACAGACACAGCGCGGTCCAGAAAATGCTTTAGTACCGTAGAAGGTTACTGCAAGAAGAAATGCACATTGGGGGAAATATATGACAAACCATGTACAAAAGGAAAACTATGTTGCATCAATGAAAGTGAAAAGAAAACACATCAGCAAGCCATACAACAACCTGAACCTTCAAGCAAGCCTGATTTGAAGTTGGACTATGCTATCTTCTCCACTGCCACACTTGGCACAATTCCACAATAAACCAAGTGCTGTTCCACTGGTCTCCTCTCTTCTTCTTAAATCAAAAGTGCCACCTAATCCAATGGGGAGGGGAAAGAAATTGATCTACTTCTTTTGTGAACTTGATTTTCCACGTAATAAAGTCTTATACTTTCCCCTGGATTTATTTGTTCATGTATTTGCTCATTTCTTTTAACACTCCTCACTTAAATGAATATTTTTCATGTTTTGGGCATTATGCTAGCAACACAGCTGATACAGATATGAAGTGAACATATTGGTAGAAGTGGCAGTTAGTCCCTCCATTTTCTATGTGAGATAGATAGTATTTCATAGCATTTCAGGTATTACTACTCTTTTTAATGAAATTTCTTAGGTCTAAACAGATCTGAATGTCTCAACTCAGTGTGTTTGGGAATGAATACAGAGAGTTTGACTAGCAACCAAAAATTTATTAGGAAAATGCAAGATGTTCGAATATTTTCACAAATAGTTTTTGGGGCAGGTGTAATGGGTAGTGAAAACAGCTAATGATAATTCCAATACATCATTTGAAGTTCATTTAATGTTCATGTTCCATGTCCCTTTCTAGTAGCAATTTGAACATCCAGTTGACACAACTGGGAAAATATTACTCTTAGGATCTCTGAAAGAATTTCATAGTCTGTTTGTTTCAATAGTGTGAAATTTATAAACTTTTAGCTATTTGGATGAATGATGTCTGCAGTTCTAATGGAAAATGTGACTATAGTCAACAATAATGTACTGTATAATTGAAGTTTGCCAAGAGTAGAACTTGTATTCTCACCAAAACAAACAAAAGAACATGAAAATGATGGATTTATTAACTAACTAGGTGGGAGATTCTTTTCATAATGTATATATATATCAAATCATCACAATACACTTTAAATGTCTTATAATTTTATGCCAATGATACCTTAATAAAGCTGAAATTAAAAACTTTAAAAAAGGAATGAAATTTAAAGCCTTATAAATTGAGAAGGACATATTTAAAAAGCTCTGCATGAACCAGGTAAAATATTTAGTAAGTCATGCCTGTAGGAAATGCTCTCTAAATGAACAGAACTGAACATTTTGAGGTGACATCCATTGATGTTGCTTGGTTGAAGTATTAGTCGTAAGTAGCTTTCATGAAGCTAACATTTACTCATCTTGGATAAAGAAATCAATGAGCCTTATCTCTCCATGTGCGTGAATGCTAAGTCACTTCAGTCATGTCCAACTCCTTGCAATCCTATGTAATCTTCTGTCCATGGGATTCTCCAGGCAAGAATACTGTGGTGAGTTTCCATGCCCTCCTCCAAGGGATCTTCTTGACCCAAGGATTGAACCTGTGTCTCATATGTCTCCTGTACCGGCAGATTTTTTTTTTAACTAGTGCTACCAGTATAGTGTCACTCTGCTTATTTAACTTATATGCAGAGTACATCATGTGAAATGTCAAGCTGGATGAATTAAGATTGCCGGAAGAAATATCAACAAACTCAGATATGCAGATGATGCGACCCTAATGGCAGAAAGCAAAGAGGAACTGAAGAACCTTTCCATGAACCCAAAAGAGGAGAGTGAAAAAGCTGGCTTAAAACTCAACGTTCAAAAAACTAAGATCATGGCATCTGGTCCCATCACTTCATGGCAAATAGATGGGGAAAAATGGAAACAGTGACAGACTTTATTTCCTTGGGCTCCAAAATCACTGCAGATGGTGACTGTCGCCATGAAATTAAAAGACGCTTGTTTCTTCCTTGGAAGAAAATCTATGACCAACCTATATGGTGTATTCAAAAGCAGAGACATCACTTTGCTGACAAATGTCCATACAGTCAAAGCTGTGGTTTTTCCAGTAGTCATGTACAGATGTGAGAGTTGGACCAGAAAGAAGGCTGAGCTGCTGAAGAACTGATGCTTTTGAACTGTGGTGTTGGAGAAGACTCTTGAGAGTCCCTTGGACAGCAAGCAGATCAAGCCAGTAAATCGTAAAGGAAATCAACCCTGACTGTTCATTACAAGGACTGATGCTGAAGCTGAAGCTCCCAGTACTTTGTGTGATCCTATGGATTGTAGCCTCCTAGGCTCTTCTGTCCATGGGATTCTCCAGGCAGGAATACTGGAGTGGGTTGCCATGTCCTCTTCCAGGGGATCTTCCCAACCCAGAGATCGACCTGGGTCTCCTGCATTGCAGGCAGATTCTTTTCCATCTGAGCCACTAGGGAAGCCATACTTAACATTTACCTACCCTGTTAGAAAATATGTATGTGCATTTATTATAATGTTACACAAGTGTGCAGTATACTATTGTATAGGTACAATATCACACGGAAGATCTTTACGACTGATTCATATCATTTAACTGAAACCTTATGCCTATTGTTTAGTAACTCATTTACCCTCTCCTCAGCTCTTCCCTAGTAGCTCAGCTGGTAAAGAATCCACCTGCAATGTGGGAGACCTGGGTTCAATCCCTGGATTGTGAAGATTCCCTGGAGGAGGGCATGGCAATTCACTCCAGTATTCTTGCCTGGAGAATTCCGATGGACAGAGGATCCTGGTGAGCTACAGTCCATGAGGTCAGAAAGAGCTGGACAAGACTGAGCAACTAAGCACAGCACAAAGCAATATTCCTGTATTTGTAATTACAATTAATTGAGAAAATTTCATGGTCCGTATTTGTCCCTATAGTCTTTATGTAATCTAGGTTCTATTTCTGTACTCTTATCTAAGAAAAGTGAGAAGGTTTTTAATATAATAATAAATATATACTATCTGCTAAAAATTTGTGGGATATTGTTAATGCTTTGTAGAGAGGGGAATCTATAGCTTTAAAACTCTCATGTATGGAATGAAAAAAGACTAAAAATAAAAGAGATAAACACTCATCTAAAAATGTTAGGGGAAAAGGGCATATTAAAACTAAAAAAGGAGAAA